>NQII01005555.1:97779-156072 GCA_002778355.1 Clitarchus hookeri
GAGGCGTAAAGCTTTGTGTCGTGCAGTCAACAACGGTACACGAGTGGGCCTTCGGCTCCGAAAGCCCATATCAATGATGGTCCGTAGCATAGTTCGCACGCTGGCACTTGTTGATGCCCCAGCATTGAAATCTGCGCCAATTTTGAGAAAGGGTTTAAAGTCTGTCACATTTAATGATTCTCGTCAGTCGTCGTTTGTCCCGTTCGTTCACAATATTTTTCTGGCCACAGCGATGTCAAAGATTTGATGTTTTACCGGATTCCAGATATTCACGGTACACTCGTGAAATGGTCGTACTCGAAAATCCACATTTTATCGCTACCTCGGAAATGCTATGTCCCATCTCTCGTGCGCCAACTATAACACCACGTTCAAACTCACTTAATTCTTGATAACCTGCCATTGTAGCAGCAGTNTCTCGTGCGCCAACTATAACACCACGTTCAAACTCACTTAATTCTTGATAACCTGCCATTGTAGCAGCAGTAACCAATCTAGCAACTTTGCCAGACACTTGTTTTATATAGGCGCTGCCAACCGCATCGCTTTACTCTGATTGGTTCCATATCTCTGTTATTTGCATACGCACTCCTATACCAGTTTTTTTGGCTCTCCAGCGTATATATAAATACACACGCACCCATGCATGTGCGCACACACGCACATGCACACACACAAAACACATACCACAACACAACACAAACAAACCGAGTAAAACTCTATTAAAACATTATTTGTGAAGGGACTGGAAAAACTGTGCTTATTAACTAGGAAAACTTATTAAAAGGGTTAAATTACACATGTGTATACAGACAAGGTGTAAATTAATGAACGTGTTAAGCAAGAAACGTATTAAATGGGAAACTACTTAAGATAGTTTCACTGTATATAAAATCCTGCTTGTATATTTATTATAAGATATGTTCATTGTAATCTTATATTATGAGATTTGTATGACTTGCCCAATATCTATGTACTGTTATGTATGTAAAATTTATCAAAAGCATGCAATAAAACAAACAAACATATTATGTTGAAAAAATTGTGTTTTTTTAAAGATAAAATTGTGTTTTCTGGCTATATTTAATTTCATTTAGTGAATTAAGTTAAATTTTGGTGTTACATATTGTATTAACTTGCATTTCAGTATTGTCTATGTATTAACTTGAATTTTGGTATTATTTTGCTTTTATTTCTATTCACCATATAATCTTGCCTCTACTTATGAACCTTTTTTCTAACTAGTTTGAAGTTCTCAGTGTTAAAATTTCTACTTATTTATTTCTGCTGCTTTAAACTGACACATATGAGCATTTCTTTGTTTCTTCTGCAGGAAGGCAGGTTTTTAGTAAGTTAAAGGAACATGTTAACTATGGACAGTCTGTTTTTAGCAGTACAAAATTTAAAAACGTATATTTTTAAATTTTTAGTTAAAATAATTATTAATTTATGCTGCAATTCAAAGAAGTATAACTTTACATTTTACATATTAACTGGTTCTAGTTATTAAAATAAAGATCTCTTAACTTGTACTCAGGCATGAAATAATGAGTGTGCTACATTTACTTTAAGTCCTACAAAATATTTAGCTAATTGAAAACATAAATTTCCATGGCAGAGACATAAGGTAAGCGTACTACTCTTAAAATATTTAATGCGACTATAAAATATTCAAAAGACAAAAATGATTTAAAACATAATTTTAAAATGAAGACGTATGTACCAGCGTTTGACACCTCAAAATATGTCCTGAACCAGTCTTTGACATCCTAGTGTCTGAGATGTTGAAACCATAGTTAAAATGGCCAAATAATAAGCACTCTTAAGAATTCAAAATGCGCAAAATGTATAAATATTCAAAAAATATAGTTTCAGCGGTATGAACTGTTTTACCCAACTTATGATAATATTCATGCAAAGTCCATTCGTAGAAAGTGTATACATGCAACAAATTAAGTTCATGAGAGCAGAATAATGCTTGAAAGTGTTTCAAAAATATCCACAGGTTGCTCAAATGCATATCTCATTTGTTTTTCTGCCATGCTAATTGATGGCTGAGGAATAATTCCTAAAATTCTTTCTTTGGGTAGGTTATAACCAATAAAAGTTGAAACTAAATTAGTATGAAATTTCAAGACGTTTACGGCTTATCCGGCATTGAAGTAGTGAAGTGTATTAAGAGGATGTTCCAGCATTTTAGGGGCCCTATGCAACCTGCAGTAACCCCATTTACTTCAAGGATAATTTTGTTATGGTTTTAGCAACGAAAATGGTACATTACTAGAAATTATCTTTTATTTTATTACAAGTGCACTACACTTGCTTCATTCTGAAATGTGTTTTCCGAAATCAGCCATTATTGATGGTTTCATTACAAACTTGAGGAATATGGGCAATTATTAAGGTTACAAGGAGATCATTACTTCAGTGTGATTTTTGAGAACGCATTTCGAACAAAAGCAACTGCACATTTAATATCACGCACAGATAAGTTCTAGCTTGTTATGTCTTTTACGTTTAGATCCATAACAAAAATAGCCTTTAAGTAAAATGGGTTTATTGTAGGTTGCATAATGCACCTGCAATGTTGGAATGGCGTAGTCATAGTTGCACGGTAAAGACTTTTGGTGATTTAGTGATCAAAAGAATTATTTTCCAAACTAGAAATGCTTTTGCCAACATACTGAAATTTAGAAAGGCCAATACAAATTTTATGTTCATAGTTTGGAATGATGTATACACATTCTAAAAACAGCACCACTTTCTGCAACAAAACTAATTAATTACAACGAAGGTACCAGTTTGTATCACTAGTGGAAAAATTGGATTTGCCTCTACATTAATTGTGTTATTTTATGAGTTGCCAATACACGTGTGCATATTTCCCTCTATTCACTGTTGTCTATTTAAAATAGTGCTCTATAGGCTTTGAGATAATGTGCCATGCAAACTGCATATTTTGAATGTTCTTGTCTGCAACCTTGCTAGCCAACATAACCCAAGAAAAGTCGACACATAAAATGCACACCTTACAATATGATTTTCAAGAGGTCAAATGGCTTAAACAGAAAAAAAAAATTAAACTACTTACTGTGAATTTCTTTTCCTCCTCCCATGTTTCGGTGTTCTCCACACTGACTGTAGTCACGTTTGGGTCTCCCTTCTTGATGTCCCCATTGCCGCACAGCATTTCTACCACAGCACGACACCATTGCTTCATTATTGAGGTCCAACCACGAGCCACAATGAGATCACAACCACCACACATACACTCGTACACTTTGCACCCTTCGCTAGGTTGGGAGGTCCCTCTCAGTCACGGCCGAGTGCACAATGCACACCGCATGCTTGTTGTTGCGCACAAAACTGTGTGATGCAGACATAGCTACTCCTAGGGTCACTGCATGTGTCCCCTCGTAACAACAGGAGGGGTGGGAGCAAGGTAGCACCTCGCAACACTAACACGGTGCAGAAGTAGCACCACAGTCGCGTTTATCCTGGGAAGCAATTCCTCTGGAAAAATACTTAGCGAACAAATTTGACAGTATGCGCATCGCCCACTACCTTTCAGTGCTCGTGTACCAATAAACATATCGAGATCCTAAGCCATGCTCCAAATTTCAACTAGAATGTTCTGTCAGCTGTGCCCTGCTGTCAACCAGCAATGTTGGCAAACCTAGGCATTTTTNTCCAAATTTCAACTAGAATGTTCTGTCAGCTGTGCCCTGCTGTCAACCAGCAATGTTGGCAAACCTAGGCATTTTTAACAATGACATTTGCTTTAATCTTATCAGCAAGTTGATAACGTGGCTTTCCCTATCTCCCGGCTTAAAAGCCTCACTTTTCCTGAACACCGTCTATAATATCTACAGGCAGTCTGTACAACAGCTGTACGAGCACCACCATTAGCCGTTACATAAGGAGTGTGTTTGAATAAGGTGCACGGTAGTGTTTGCTCTGATGTTTATGACCCTCCTGTCAGGAGTAATGTTATGCGAGGTTTCCCAACTGCCAGGTAAGTGGTATCAACCATTACGTAACCTCTACTGCACGAAGCAAGTGTTCCTCGAGTGAGGTACTGTGAACCAGAGCAGCTATTTAAATATGGCTACACTCCAATCCAAATAAGAGTTGGGGATTAAGAGTAAGTGAAATATATTACCTAGTTTACAATTTGTATTTATTAAAGTATTATATAAAAAAAACATCCATGTGGAAATACAAAATTCATAACAATGTATTACAACTTTGCTCACATGTGAAAACCCTCACACACTTAAAATGTTCTGTGAACAAACATTAACATTTGTGAGAACAATTATACTCAGCCACAAAAACCTTCCTCTGAAAGGCCAAATATACCAATAGAATTTAAATACCTAATATAATTTTTATTGTTATTTATACTCATTATGAGTGTATGGCAGTTATAAATTACTAACAAGACTAATTAAAAAATGAAAGGCACACAACTTATGGAAATCTGCAAGCATTTTATTATGCTGCAAGTAGCAACATCGTAAATATTTGCTGATCTACAGTACTTAATGTAATATGTTTTTTCTTTCTCTTTTCATGCTTAGTTTGTATTTTCAGTGGAGATGTGCCATTTTTGTATGGATGACCAAAATGTTTTAAATGTTATTATTTTAACTTTATTATCTCACAACTTACTCGAGTACACCGATACCTGTTGAAGGGGAATTTTGTGTGTTTGCATTGTTTGATTGGCTTATAGAGCTTCACTTCCAGATCCATGGTAACTGTTACATTAATGTTGGATCCTTGGTCTGATTTCTCGTAACACTGATTCTATGAACTTACCTCTCTGTATCATATAGCCAGACAAAACTCTCACAGTGTAGCCTGCCTAACTGCTTACACTTTTGTAAAAGGGAACCCGCTAAACTAGTAATATATTTAGGGCTATCACGCAGGGTAATGAGATATCTTCAAGATCTACAGCGCTAAAGTTTCCCCATAGTTTTGGCAAAGAACAGCAATATAACAAAATATGCTTTGTTAAAAACAAAAAATTACATTTATTATCAGCAACATAATTCTCGCATACTGATTCATGCAATGGCATTTGCAAAAAAAAAAAAAAAAATCCTTTTCTATGAATTAACAAATNCATAATACTCGGAAAAATTACTTTCTTAAAAGAAAAAAAATATCATATACAACCAATAGCTGCTTCCAGTGAATTGCTATATTGCCCACAATAAATATTATTCTCCCAAATGAACTTGTTAACTATTGCTGGCTATATATCAGTGAATATGAAAGAGTTAGAGAGCTCTGAGGAAGAAATATTTCTGATAGCAAGTTTTCTGTGTATAGATGAAGAGTATGAAGAAGAAAGAAAAAAACCAAGTTTATGGATTTATCCGATTAACAGAAAGAGCCAAATTCTGGGTGAGTTTAGTCTATTTTCAGATCTTGAAAGAAATTTTTTCTAGTATTTTAGAATACCAAGATATAGATTTCAAAAAGTGCTGAATTAATTTGTACTGATCTGACTTTTGCAAACAAAATTTTTCTATGCTGGTCCATTCGGCCGTGCACACCAGAGCACGGCCCAGCAGGTTGATGCAACCAGCACCTGTAGGTCAGTGTGCATGGCTGTATTTAGTAAAATGGGAAACTTCACCAAACCACAACTGCACACCCCTGACATACTGATTTGTACCGGTGTAGTGTGCACTATCCTTAAAAAGGCTCAAAGACAGGTGGCCGAGAAAAAATTGCACACTATTAAGAGACCAGTAAATCTAGAGGTGTGAGGAGTGCTGGATGCTCCCTGCAGAAAAGATGTCCATAGTTCCGATAGGTGCCGTGATTGATGTAGTTGACCAGGCACTCAACTCAGCTCAAGTAAAACTCTCAGTGCAGAGAGTAGCATCCCACCTCTATTGTTCACCAATCCTGTCTAACATAAATCTGAGCCCCCAGTGAGCAGGCTAACAGAGCTGAATACTTCATTACATTAAGATGAACTTACCATTATCAAGAACTGTGTATGGAAATTAAAAAATATAAGACAAGTTTAACCACGTGGCTTGCAAAAATGGACGAGTTACAGGATGATAAATGTGTCGTAAATTGGATTAGGCGACTTCCTGAGAGAATCCTTGTCGGAGGAAAATGGGATTACATCAAGGGTTCTTCAGGGTAGTGTGCTGGGCCCCTTGTTCACCATTATGGTGATAATCATGGGCGGTAAAGTGAGGTGATTTGCAGGGTCTTGAACCATGCAGCTGGTTTNTTGTTCACCATTATGGTGATAATCATGGGCGGTAAAGTGAGGTGATTTGCAGGGTCTTGAACCATGCAGCTGGTTTTCATTCTCTGCTTAGTTCTCATTTCAAGACTGGGTATGCCATATTTGGAAAACTTTACAAGTCTCCCATTCTGGTCATCATAGAGAGCAAATGTTCTTGGCCATTCAGGTCATTATGAAAAGCAAATTCTCTTGTACATTCCGGTCATCATGGAGAGCAAATTTTCTTGGACATTCACATCATCACAGAGAGCAAATGCTCTTGGTCATCCAGAGAGCACATTCTCTANGAGAGCAAATTTTCTTGGACATTCACATCATCACAGAGAGCAAATGCTCTTGGTCATCCAGAGAGCACATTCTCTAGACCATTCTGGTCATTTTGGTGAGTAAATTCTCTTGGCCATTCAGGTCATCATGGAAAGCAAATGCTTTTTTAGTAATCCTTTACTGTTCCTAAAATTAAACATTGATGCTCTTCAGAACAGATTGTGATGTCACCCAACTGTTGTTTAAAAAAATTAGATCTTTATGACAGTTGTAAGGCAGGAAAAGTTTATTTCCAACTTGAGGCAAGCAATATTTCTGAAAGAAAATGCATATGAACTACTGCATGTGATGTGAACTGCAATGCCTCCACATACATATATTTAACACAGATTTCTTGACGGACTGTGTAAACTAGATAATAAACCTATCAATACATAGTTCAAGACTTGTTTGTACAAAATGGAATATATGTGGTTCCAGTGGAATGGAGCTACACACTTAGATGCAATTTCAGGAAATAAATCTACATAAATCATTCACACATTGGTGTGTGGTTTAGTACTCTTAAGCAGCCAGGAATATTGTCATTTGTTAACTAAGCATTAATTATTACTAATCGCTCCTTAAAATTACTAAACACTTTTACTATTCCACTATGATTCAGAGTTATCGGTACATTATGCACTGATATCTGTGTGTTTGTCTAACACTTTCTGTTATGTCAACTGCAGCAATATATTAATGCTTAGGTTGGTGTATGTGAAACGTGGGGGAGAGGGTGTAGTTTTAGGCGATGGCAGGAAAATATTCAGATATATGTCATTAATATAGAAAGTAATTATACATTATTCATTTGTAATTTTAATAGAAATAGGTGATTTTATTTGGACTAGAAAGATACTTTAAATTAAGCCCCAGGTAATTTATTTCAAGTTTTCTCATCCACTTATGTTTTTGAGAAAAAAATTAGTGAATTTTTAAGTTATTCTAATTACATTATATTACTGTATCGTAATTTTAAAACTTAAGTACCTTAATGACTTTCGGCTATCCTTTCATCGCAGCACAACATAAGTTTTAGGGTTCTGAGAGTTGAGATTTGGAAATGCTATGCTGTTGTACATTTCAGANTAGTTGAGATTTGGAAATGCTATGCTGTTGTACATTTCAGATTAGCAAAGCCAAAAGATATGTTCAGTTAATAGGGCTTGTGAAAGTGTGGGCATGTATGGAAGAGGCCCTGAAACGCTAAACTACATAGATTTTTGAGTATTTCTACAGCAAACTTCAACGGCGAGAGCGGCAGCATGGCGAAGGGGTGCCATCCATCTCCATGGCTCAATTTGACAAACTTGACGAACATCGGGCCAAATCTAATAATCTATAACATGTGAACTTGTGATTATAAAATTTAATTTAGGAGATTCTTTCAAATTTGGATGAAAATTGACAATTTTTCANTAACATGTGAACTTGTGATTATAAAATTTAATTTAGGAGATTCTTTCAAATTTGGATGAAAATTGACAATTTTTCAATTGTAACCGCTACCAAGTGGAAACGGAGATAATGATCTTGCCTTTGCTATTTATTAGCTACATTTTCTATCAGAATTATAATCAGAAATTATTGTGTTCCGATCCTGCCCTGTTAGACTAAAGCATATTTGATTTTTTTTACGGCGCCCAGCTAAAATCAGTTTATTTTAACAGAGAGAACATTCCCCAGTAATTATGGGTTGTGAAGGTGGATTAATATTAACTAACTTTATTAAGGGCTGCATACATTTTTTCTCTTTCTAGTATGTGACTTAATGTATGTGGCATTAAATGCTACAAGTATATTGCCAAGAAACACACACATCATCAATTACACAAAACAGAGAAAAACATGAACATTTAAACACATTTATTACAAAAGCACAAGAAAATACTAAAGAGAGAAAAAATATATGCAGCCCTTACTCTTAATTTTGCATATGGTGGAAGAATACACAATGTGCGTACAAGTAGATACTAAGCAGGGTTTTTAAAAGTGCTCAGTTTACCATGAACAGCCTTTACAAAACTAGACACAAGACATTTTATCATGATCAGCAATACATTAAATTTTCAAGATATTCATAACTGGCTAATCATTTCCAGTATTGGCATGAAAGTTATTCAGTTAAAGTAGGCACGAGTGGGTGAAAATATTTGGGCGGCTCTTAACAACGAGGTCTTGAGAGCCGATGAGGGTGATTGGTGTATGGAGCAGCGTCGGAATGAAAGGGCGGGGGAAACAGGAGATCCCCGAGAAAACCAGTTGACCAGCGGCATCGTCCNATGGAGCAGCGTCGGAATGAAAGGGCGGGGGAAACAGGAGATCCCCGAGAAAACCAGTTGACCAGCGGCATCGTCCGGTATGATTCCGAAGTGCAAAAATCTGGGAGTGACTTGGCCAGGGATTGAACCTGGTTCATCTTGGTGGGAGGCGAGCAGAGTAACCACTCAGCCACCACGGCTCCAGTTACAGTAGGCCTATCACACAAAACACAAGGCATGCTAAAACTACACATTACAAATTATGCAAGACCTTAGCAATATTTTTTTCAGAATTTAGGCCAAGTAGACTTCTTTAGTTTTGAAGGACAATAAAATAAATATTTACTATCAGTAAAAAAACTGATGCTGTCCAGGTAATAGGAACAATAGGATAAAATTAATTTGTAAAAAATTAGGCCAATTAAAATTTTTTTTCTACATTTGTTTCATTCGTTGCAGAATGTACATAAGGCAACCTAATTGGTTTCCTCAAAAATTCATAGAAAATTTTGTCTATGTGGATATTTGCAAAGTTCAGAAAATAGTATTGAATGGCTAGCAGAAAAAGAATATATATNAACTAAAGACTTTAAATGTAAGCAAGAGACTAATATTGCAGTATTTACCTTCTGGTTAACCAAAATAAAAGTTTTCTACAAATTCATTCTCTTCTAAAAGGGGATTGCGTGTCAAACATCAGGTTTATGCTACCAACTTGCAGCACAGACTAGTTTTTGATTAAAATAAAAGGAAATCAAATCAGTCCACTTCATTCATTGGCATACTTCTTTTACAATTTTGCTTTTCACTGACCAGCATAGTTTTAAAATACTTGTGATTGACACCAAATACAGTGTATTTGTTGACATACATAGTCCATTATGTAAGTAAAAAGAAAAATATCTGCTTTTCTTATGAAAAGGCAACCATTCATTGGAATTTGGCAAGCACCATAAACAAGTAGCCTACACGTTCAATTTTAAATGATTTACTGTGATTGTTCCATGGCTTTAACACCACACACAAAAACACAAAGCAATGTATGGGAAGGCCAGCTAAATATTTAACAGTAACTAATGCAAATTAATTATGGTATCTGCTGTTTAAAGTACCTAACCGAACTTTACAACTAAAATCTGTTTAAAATGCTTAACCAAACTTTACAACTAAAATCCTACGGGCATTGGTCCAACAACATTTGTACATTGGCAAAGTTAGTTCTACGCTGTAAGTTCCCTATTCATTATCTTATCAGCAGCTTGGGAAATGACCGTTCACAAGGTTTCCGATGACGTCATTCGTCCCGAGAACTGAACGCAGCGTGGTCACCATCCACATAGACCTATAATTGCTTTGACATGACTTGAAACTGCAAAAAAAAAATATCTTCTCCATCCTTAAATGTAATTGTTACAGGCGCAAAAATACCTATGATTGTAGAAAATTCAGTAACACTCCTCTTCAAATGCTACACTTTTTCCTAGTAAAGCACANTGGAGCAGCGTCGGAATGAAAGGGCGGGGGAAACAGGAGATCCCCGAGAAAACCAGTTGACCAGCGGCATCGTCCAGTATGATTCCGAAGTGCAAAAATCTGGGAGTGACTTGGCCAGGGATTGAACCTGGTTCATCTTGGTGGGAGGCGAGCAGAGTAACCACTCAGCCACCACGGCTCCAGTTACAGTAGGCCTATCACACAAAACACAAGGCATGCTAAAACTACTCATTACAAATTATGCAAGACCTTAGCAATATTTTTTTCATAATTTAGGCCTAGTAGACTTCTTTAGTTTTGAAGGACAATAAAATAAATGGTAAAATTTTACTATAGGGGCTTTTCTGAAAATAAGAAAAAAAACTAAAGACTTTAAATGTAAGCAAGAGACTAATATTGCAGTATTTACCTTCTGGTTAACCAAAATAAAAGTTTTCTACAAATTCATTCTCTTCTAAAAGGGGATTGCGTGTCAAACATCAGGTTTATGCTACCAACTTGCAGCACAGACTAGTTTTTGATTAAAATAAAAGGAAATCAAATCAGTCCACTTCATTANGGTTTATGCTACCAACTTGCAGCACAGACTAGTTTTTGATTAAAATAAAAGGAAATCAAATCAGTCCACTTCATTAATTGGCATACTTCTTTTACAATTTTGCTTTTCACTGACCAGCATAGTTTTAAAATACTTGTGATTGACACCAAATACAGTGTATTTGTTGACATGCATAGTCCATTATGTAAGTAAAAAAAAAAATTTCTGCTTTTCTTATGAAAAGGCAACCATTCATTGGAATTTGGCAAGCACCATAAACAAGTAGCCTACACGTTCAATTTTAAATGATTTACTGTGATTGTTCCATGGCTTTAACACCACACACAAAAACACAAAGCAATGTATGGGAAGGCCAGCTAAATATTTAACAGTAACTAATGCAAATTAATTATGGTATCTGCTGTTTAAAGTACCTAACCGAACTTTACAACTAAAATCTGTTTAAAATGCTTAACCAAACTTTACAACTAAAATCCTACGGGCATTGGTCCAACAACATTTGTACATTGGCAAAGTTAGTTCTACGCTGTAAGTTCCCTATTCATTATCTTATCAGCAGCTTGGGAAATGACCGTTCACAAGGTTTCCGATGACGTCATTCGTCCCGAGAACTGAACGCAGCGTGGTCACCATCCACATAGACCTATAATTGCTTTGACATGACTTGAAACTGCAAAAAAAAAATATCTTCTCCATCCTTAAATGTAATTGTTACAGACGCAAAAATACCTATGATTGTAGAAAATTCAGTAACACTCCTCTTCAAATGCTACACTTTTTCCTAGTAAAGCACANCGCAAAAATACCTATGATTGTAGAAAATTCAGTAACACTCCTCTTCAAATGCTACACTTTTTCCTAGTAAAGCACAGACACAGATGTTGTTTACTTTGATAATTATAATGAAATTAACATTTGACAGACGTAACAATAACACCAAGTTGTACACATTACACAGCCAACTTCTGTCGTACCTTTCACAAGATGAATCAACCGTTACGTAATAATATTTTACTCAAAGAACCATTCACATGTCACAATCAAATTCCATACTTCCTATTCACGACACACACAATAATAAAAGCACTGACATGATCACAAACACCATG
Source organism: Clitarchus hookeri (assembly GCA_002778355.1). Lineage (NCBI taxonomy): Eukaryota > Metazoa > Arthropoda > Insecta > Phasmatodea > Phasmatidae > Clitarchus > Clitarchus hookeri. The sequence continues at coordinate 109,798 of NQII01005555.1, forward strand.
CAGGTGCGCCACTATCCGCAGATAAAATACAACAAATTGATACCGTTATTTCATTACTTCAACGAATATTAAAATATTTAGGAGTACTAGCGTAAATAAATCATAGTTAGATTAATGTCATAAATAATTATAACACCAAATATTTAGAACTACATGACAAAGAACATATTTTACGTGTGGTATCAACAACCCGCGAAATACAAAATGAAAAACATAATACTCATACCCATTTGTCTTTTTACTGTCAGGGCAACGACACGTTATTTCTTTGCAGATACTCTCAACTTTCTAAACGGCAATGAATCCCACAAATCCTATTACGTTATTTTACCAAATATAGTAGAAATAATTCAGTGGGACAGTACAGAATTTGGCAGTAAAACCACCTCCCACATTTGTTAGTCATTTTATAAGAATAGTTACCCCCCCCCCTTCCGCCGAGATGTTATCGCTCATTTTTTAAGTAATACAATGATATGCACGTCTAAAACAATACGTTATGATTAATGTTTATTTACAGCATAATAATAATAACAATAATATAACCATCACCTGTGATTGGGCTACCACCCGATGGCGAGCTCACTCACATCTCCCCATCCCAAATAAACTACTCATCCATGCCCTTCCTGAACTTTCCAACCCCCTCACAAATTCCTCCCGTAACACATTCCACTCCCTCACTGACCTCACAAGCATAAACTGCCTACCCTGTTCCGTTTTCCTCCATACCCTCTGAATCTTCTCACTGTTCTTTCCTCTCCCTCTAAAAAACCCCCTTAGCTGGCAGTATAACCTTCCCCACTCTCCCTCTCTGTTCCTCATTCCTGTACGTCTTGACCAGCGTTTCAACTGTCCTCCAATGAGCTCCATCCCATTTCTTTCAACATCACTGATGGCCTATAGTTCCCTTCATCCTCGCCATCTTGCCCCTGCTTTTTCCACTTACCCTCCTCCCAATTTGCAAACCTTCTTTGTACCTTCTCCAGCTCTCGCATCTCCCCATCCACGTACAGGTCCCATACTGCTGCAGCATATTCTAACATTGTGACGTGACCGCTCACTGCGCCACAGAAGAAGATAAGCCCCGGCTGAGCATTGTGCGTACGGCACGAACATATGGAGTGGCCGTCAGCAACAGTATCTCGAGTGTGTTTGGNGTACAGAATTTGGCAGTAAAACCACCTCCCACATTTGTTAGTCATTTTATAAGAATAGTTACCCCCCCCCCCCGAGATGTTATCGCTCATTTTTTAAGTAATACAATTATATGCACGTCTAAAACAATACGTTATGATTAATGTTTATTTACAGCATAATAATAACAATAATATAACCATCAGCTGTGATGGGGCTACCACACGATGGCAAGCTCACTCACATCTCCCCATCCCAAATAAACTACTCATCCATGCCCTTCCTGAACTTTCCAACCCCCTCACAGATACAAATTCCTCCCGTAACACATTCCACTCCCTCACTGACCTCACAAGCATAAACTGCCTACCCTGCTCCATTTTCCTCCATACCCTCTGAATCTTCTCACTGTTCTTTCCTCTCCCTCTAAAAAACCGCCTTAGCTGGCAGTATAACCTTCTCCACCCTCCCTCTCCGTTCACCATTCCTGTACGTCTTGACCAGCGTTTCAACTGTCCTCCTGTCCTTCAATGAGCTGCATCCCATTTCTTTCAACATCACTGATGGCCTATAGTTCCCTTCATCCTCGCCATCTTGCCCCTGCTTTTTCCACTTACCCTCCTCCCAATTTGCAAACCTTCTTTGTACCTTCTCCAGCTCTCGCATCTCCCCATCCACGTACAGGTCCCATACTGCTGCCGCATATTCTAACATTGTGACGTGACCGTTCACTGCGCCACAGAAGAAGATTAGCCCCGGCTGAGCATTGTGCGTACGGCACGAACATATGGAGTGGCCGTCAGCAACAGTATCTTGAGTGTGTTTGGGAAAGCATCCGCTTCGCCCAATACCGCGTGTCAGCTGATGGTTCCACTTTGATTCAACCACGCAGGCAACACCAGGACAGTCTCGTGGTTCGGATTCAAACCGAACGGCACGTGTGCTCATATTCAGCGCTGCGTCGACAGGGCGTAGCACGCTTGAAGGCGACACTAGGCTTCGTAGCACCCCTGATCACGGCGCGTACGAAAAACCAACGCCATTGCACAACACAAAGTGTTTTAGTGTGTTAGTGGTCCCCAAAATCATAGCCTAATTGGTCCCAGATTGCCCTAAGTGAACACCACTAGTGCGAGGTATTTTTTAACATAATTTAAAATCATACCAATAGTGAAGTGCAACGACTTCCATGAAAACTTAAGTTTAGTCCCCACAGGCATCGCCAATTTCTTACATTGAAGTATACCTCAATTACTATATTATAAAAATTAAAAACTCTTGGCGTTGTAAAAAAATTATATGAAAAATTTATATGTTTGCAAAAGAAAGTGTAGTAAAAACAAAAAAGAAAGCAGGAAATTGTCATGGCGCCTGTATTTATAGTGTAGCACTTCGTTTGGCAAATAAAGTATACACTAAGAGGAGCACACATCTAAGAATCATTATTTTTTTTGTGTGATTGCAACTTACCTTCACGATAGCTTGCGTGTCTAAGGTCCCAAATGAAGATTTCAAAGGGGCCCAGCATTCCTTGTCCCAATGATAGCACTACTAGATGAACTTGTGTGAACCAAAGTAAGTTTCCTGTGCCACTGTTCTAGTCTCAGCCATAAGGTGAATGAGCTATAATTATTTACTTACTTTTTTATACACATACAATAGTTTTTCATACCCTGTGATAAAAGTTTTTAGTAGTTTTCTAAAAATGTAATGAGGGAAAACATTATTTGAATAGAGACTGTAACACAGGGTTAAAAATGTATTTCTGTTTAGATTTGATGTACGTTAACTCTTTTTAGTTTCAGCATGGAATTTAATCCAGAATCATGACACTTCTACCAAGCATATGGGTTATGCTTATTACTACTCAACATTTTCGCAACCACTGCCATTAGTTGCCGTACCTACTTATTCATGCCAGGAGCAAATCTTTTCTTTCACCAATGTCCTCATTAATTTAGCTGTTGCGCAGTCTGAGGAAATTCTGCAGACATATTACTAGTATGCTATCAACTGTAAGCCTGTTCGTCAGTTCCACTAGTATAACTAAAGGAACCTTGTAAAAGTCTACAAAAAAAATTAACTACCTTCACATTCTGCAACACTTTTGCTTGTAGCTTAAAGAAAAACTCATTTGTGCACATATACTGTTAAAAAGATAACCTTGGTATAGAACAAACACAACCAACAACAGTTATTATTTCAATTTTCGTGCATGCGTGCGTGTGTGTGTGCACGCATGCGTGCGCATATATATATATATATATATTTATTTATATGATGTTGCGCAACCCTATGGTTGTGACTCTCAGGTTTCCCACAACTCTAATCTGAAGTACTTACAACCACAACAGTATTTGCAGCCTTCACTTTTCCTGGAACTTTCAGTGCTGCCTGGCTGTTCTAATCATATATTACTTCTACAACAGTTACTTTCATCAATACTATACATTTGTCACCCATTACCAGCCCCCTTAATTTAGGTTTGCCAGATATACTGTTTGACCCGTAACAATTCAGTTTTTGGACAATTTGCTTTGCAAACAGCTCTCATCTTATAGAGTACTAAATGTTCTGTTTTTTTTTTTTAATGTTAACTGAACTGAAAAAAAAAATTTGCCATTTAAAGAAATGTGTGTTTAGTTCGAAAAAAAAAAAGATAAGTATTTTTGTATTTTGAATTGCAAAATTTGTTGTGAACATGAACTGGAGAGATGAACGGAAAAGAAATTAAGTCAACTTGTTGAAACACGAGTTATTCCCAGTTTAGAATCACAAGAATAAAACAAGTAGGCTAGTGACTTTCATAAAAAGGTACTTGCAGACAAAAACTGCTTGTTAAAGTACAATCAAACAAGTATTTATAAATGTTGGTATAATATTTTGGCTCTTTTAAGTGGGGAATGTACGTGGAACAATATAAAACTAATATTTCAGATAATTCCCATACATTTTTGCCAAATTTTCATTAGCATGGTTTAATCGATTAGTTACTTTTTAGAATAAATATTTTATGAACTTAAACTTGTATTTCCAATATGGGTATACAACCAGAAAAAAAAAGATGTTTAAATTATAACTGTAATAAATTACACTTTTGTGTTCATCAAGACCATATAAAAGTACATATATTCCACAGCGAAGCAGTTTACTTCACTATCAATGATGCACATTTTTTTTTTGATCGCTGAAGTTTTTATTGGCTCAAAAAAAGTGTGTAAAAAGTACATAATTAATTATCTCTTTGAATTATTCCCACTTCACATTTAGCACCTTCCAACTTTTCAAGAATACACTGAATTGTTTCGTCAAAGCAAATGGTAAACTGTTTACGTACGCGCAGACAAAAAAATTGCTGACCGAGAATTACTGCACAAAATACTTTTNAAAGCAAATGGTAAACTGTTTACGTACGCGCAGACAAAAAAATTGCTGACCGAGAATTACTGCACAAAATACTTTTATTCAAATCATAACAGTTCTTCAAAGAAGGGCAGTAAAATTACAAGAGATATTTGTTTCAGAAGTTGCCTTTGATGCTGATTCACAGATGAAACTTTTAAAAAGAAACAGTCACTCCTAAAGAGGTAATTTCTGGGGGCCTAAAAAAATACACAGTGCTTGATACTTTACCCGTTAACAACAGTCTCACAGGAACAATAAACCACCATTCTTGAGAGTACCGCACAGTAACTTACAATAATAGCCTTAGTATCNCAACAGTCTCACAGGAACAATAAACCACCATTCTTGAGAGTACCGCACAGTAACTTACAATAATAGCCTTAGTATCCTGCTGCTGTTGGTGGAACTCCATTCACAGCAGTCGGTACTAAACATGAGTAAGATAGGGCAGAGACCAAGGTCTATGGTGGTTGACCTTGCATTCTGAGGTGATGATTCATCCTGCTTTCCAGAGGTCAACAACTGTTTACAGGTCAATGTTCCCATACCTTGCATCACCTCTATGTGGTCTTTCACAGCACAAAAGCCAAGAATAATTCCTGTCATAACCCACAAATATTATTACTGAAGTGTTGGGCTTTCACGTAAATTTGTGTATACAAATGTTATTCACTGGCATAAAAAAAAATTAAAAACTGATATGTTTGTCATCATATTTATAATTTTAAATTATCTTGCAACAGATTCTCCTTGAATNAAAAAAAATTAAAAACTGATATGTTTGTCATCATATTTATAATTTTAAATTATCTTGCAACAGATTCTCCTTGAATCAGTGTTCATTCGAGCCTAATTTCTTTTAGGCACCTCCAAAACAACATTCATGAATTGCACTAAACATGTCTGAAAACTCAATGAAGTATTTTACTACCAAATCTGTTTGTGAAATAATTATCTTTCACTCTTTATTACTTACATTTATGTTGACTAAGTGCTACTGAAACCATAGCTATTCACTTAATGTTCACTTGTCATAATTGTAAGTGGCATTCCTTTATTTAAGAGCCACTTCTGTCACTTTAGAGCCAACACAAAAATCCACCGAGATTCTCACTAAACAGATGCAAACTTTTCCAAAAGGTTCACCAAAATACAACTCTAACATATCATTACGCAATCCATAAAAAACTTTAATCATATTTAAATGCACTGATGTACAGCAGATAGATAGATCAAACTGACTGCATTGTCAGCTATAAAGATGTACAAAAATTTCGCAATTCCCGCAGCGTAATCTGCCAGCTAAAACCAGAACTTGGCCTCCTTCAGGAAGGATTGAGTTCTGGGCCTTGGCCAGTTTGCTAATTCCCCAGTGCACAACTGGAGCTACCTGCGACCACACAAGTTGACAGGTGGCTCGCGCACCGCTACTGTGGAACCCTTTTCCAAGGGGGTCAGTAAAATAAAATATTATACACTGGAAAATGTTATAAGCAGGAAACAGTATCACACCTGCAGGGACACATCAAGTGAAACTAAAATCTAATGTAAAAGTATTTGTATATAAACAGCTAGTCAGTTGNTCACACCTGCAGGGACACATCAAGTGAAACTAAAATCTAATGTAAAAGTATTTGTATATAAACAGCTAGTCAGTTGAACATCATCTGAATCATTTGATGCAAAATATCGGTGATCTGAATTCGACGGACAGTAGCATCATCAATTAATGTACAATGACTTGCATTCTGGATGCTTGCTCACTCATCTACTGTTGATTATCTTAGTAATTTTCAGGACCATCACCTCTAAAATCCTTAATAGTTTAAGTATAAACTGTTTTCTGTATCTGTTTGTAGGCTACTGCATCGTTAATATGTCTAAAATTTTACTTAAGATAATAATTGAATTTGGGATGCTGCAGAAACCAGTGAAATTTCTATTGGTTTTTGTTGAAAATTTTTGGTAGGGAGCGAACATAAAAACACCAATATAAACTTATAAAAAAAAAAAAAAGTGTGTCAACTGATATTTTCAATATTGATAACTATCTATAAACCAAAGTTAAGGTTGTACGAAAGTGACTTTTCTCACTAAAAAAAAATAATGATATGTTATGAACTTAAATTAAAATGAAAAATAATGTCATTAAATCTCAGCCTCAATGAAAGATTAGCAAGTTTCATAACATTTTAGCAAGTTATTCATGACAACACATTTGTTACAAAATCAAACCACCAAAAATGGCCTACATTGAAATTTTCGTTTTATTTAGTTATTTTGGTTATAAACTTATGAAAATGAACAAGCTGATTTACAGGCAAAAATTTTCTTTGCTGGTGCACTAAATGAGCATTAGTTTAACACCAAAAAATTAATTTGAATCGAGAATTTTTGTTTAGTTACAACTTTCGGTAATCAAATTTCTTGCAAAAAAAAAAGTGGAAGTTGTAATTATTAGTCTTTGTTTTGAATATATGCACAACCCTAATCAAAACTCTTAACAGCTGTACTATAATGCAGGTGTGTGCACATACACACACATGCATATTAGGATTAACAATTTTTATAGGCTATTCATGGTAAAGTGAGCACTTTTTACAGCCANACATACACACACATGCATATTAGGATTAACAATTTTTATAGGCTATTCATGGTAAAGTGAGCACTTTTTACAGCCATCCTAGCAGCCGTAGCAAGCAAAATATTATATAATTTACTGTGGTTTCAGATGTTGATTTCGAAAGCTATAAAATCTATAGACTGTGTTAATTAGTCACATGACAATTTTTATATAACAGTTGCCAAAAGGATACAAATAAGCTGAAAGGAACTTTAAAGCATGGCTTTGAAAAGTGCTCACTTTACCTTGAGCAGCCTATACAATATTTTTTAAGCTATAGAAAGGTATTTAGGAAGAAAGGTTTACAACTGTACAACTGTTTAATATTTCAGTTAAAAATTTAATTTATTATCAGAATTACCAAAATTTTTACATACTTTAGCATAAAATACAGAAGACTATTAAAATTCCTGTACACTTTTTCAAAAATCACATTGTTTCATAGTTTAAATATAATAAACAAACCACTACTGAATTTATAGTATATAAATAATGTAGATACCTTTAACACTGATAATGTATACCATTTAATTTTTATGAGGGTATATTTATTTGCATTAAGCTTAAGCAGTTATTTCACACTTTACATTTGACAGTCTCTTTACTACACCTTGCTAAACAACTGTAACTGTGATAAAACCAATAAATTAAGAATTTTTATATGAATTTTAAAATATGAAAATAAAATACTATGAATAAGCTTACAATTTTTTTTTACATGAAACGTTACCAAAAAAGCATCATGCAATTTTAAACATTCTGATTGTCATGTTTGCATACTTTTCAATGTTCTACCGTTAACTGTTACTTCCATACTGTTACACGAATAAAAAAGTTTATAGCAAACAGTTATAAAACAGAGAAATTAAAACTTTATATGCATGCACTAAGTAATGGTTGGTACAAAAATTTTACCCTGGATCTAAAATGATGTTTAATTTGTAGTGTGTGAAAAATACACAGTTATCAACCTGATCGTCTGCTAGGCTGTAACGTATCTTTCAATGATCATAGTAAAATGAGAAAAGTAACAAATTAATTTAGAAATTAATTATTTCACGATAAATGATTATTTTAATGAACACCTGTTCACAAAAACATTAGGGAACATTGTCTTCACTGATGGCTGCTTACTATAAATGAATATACAACAAGTGCATGTCACGGTAAATGCAAATTATCATCCGCAAAATTAATTCATTTTATGCGGCCTTTTTGAACNATACAACAAGTGCATGTCACGGTAAATGCAAATTATCATCCGCAAAATTAATTCATTTTATGCGGCCTTTTTGAACGGTTTCCACTTTTAGTAAAAAAAACAAGCAAAGCATAACACTTTGAATGATGCCAATGTATATCACTAGGATTGTGTGAATGTGAGTTTTGTTACACACAACAAAAAAAATTAAATATATTTTAATGAGAACTGAGCCTTAACAAGTGCTCTATGAAAATTGTAATATTCTATCAAGTTTTTTTATTATGTATTGTCAAACACATATTAGCACATAATAAACTAACTACAATTTACAATACAAAACCAAACTTACAGAGTATCATCAATGGTCACACTGCAAAATAATACTTATAAAATTTTTCCTACAAGTATTTACATATAAAAAAATATCTTACACGAGTGGACTGCACAAGGAAGAAATACATAAATACGTAATGTAATAAAATCCTTGAAGAAATTAAATAGATTTTGTCAACATTTTAGGTAAGTTTTATGTAGTTATTTTAGTAATACATATAATAAAAACAAACAATGGGATATAAAAAAAAATTCATTAATATCAAACTTAAGTATATTTGATAAAATACTCATTTATTCACTGAACTTGAATATTTCTAAGCACTGTGAACCATTCTGTCCATACAGCACTATACTTTACATTCTTAAGTACATTTATATTTCCAGCCACTGGTTAACTACAGTTCTTGCAGCCCATACTTAAAATGACTGGAGTTTTACCTACAAGGCCACAGATTAAATTGTTTCAACAACTTTAACTTTTCTTACCGATGGTAAGGGCTTTGTTGATGGCCTTATGAATCATTCACAAACAAACCTAGGCTTCCAGCCCGGTTTGCTGGATCAAGCTATTTAGGCACTTTTCCACATTGCTGGTTCATGCCCTGGCCAACATTTCTATCTTTCATTTCCCCCCAATCTGGCTTCTGCTTGGGGTTGCATGTACCCTCAATTAAATTCTTTAGGTCCCAGTAAACCAATCAGGGTTAAAAGCAGGACAGAAGAGGAAAGGAGGCTGTACCCAACAGACAGGCCAGCGTGCGGTTTGCTTCGCTATCAGATGAGGCAAAAAGTGACGGAGCTGCAGTGTACAAGAGAGAACAACAACAGGTTACCAACATAGTGTAAAAAAGATTGAGGGGAGGAAAGCAGAAAGAATATAGAAGGGGGTGGGAAGANTACAACAAGTGCATGTCACGGTAAATGCAAATTATCATCCGCAAAATTAATTCATTTTATGCGGCCTTTTTGAACTGTTTCCACTTTGAGTAAAACAAACAAGCAAAGCATAACACTTTAAATGATGCCAATGTATATCACTAGGATTGTGTGAATGTGAGTTTTGTTACACACAACAAAAAAAATTAAATATATTTTAATGAGAACTGAGCCTTAACAAGTGCTCAATGAAAATTGTAATATTCTATCAAGTTTTTTTATTATGTATTGTCAAACACATATTAGCACATAATAAACTAACTACAATTTACAATACAAAACCAAACTTGCAGAGTATCATCAATGGTCACACTGCAAAATAATACTTATAAAATTTTTCCTACAGGTATTAACATATAAAAAAATATCTTACACGAGTGGACTACACAAGGAATAAATACATAAATACGTAATGTAATAAAATCCTTGAAGAAATTAAATAGATTTTGTCAACATTTTAGGTAAGTTTTATGTAGTTATTTTAGTAATACATATAGTAAAAACAAACAATGGGATATAAATAAAAAATTCATTAATATCAAACTTAAGTATATTTTATAAAATACTCATTTACTCACTGAACTTGAATATTTCTAAGCACTGTGAACCATTCTGTCCATACAGCACTATACTTTACATTCTTAAGTACATTTATATTTCCAGCCACTGGTTAACTACAGTTCTTGCAGCCCATACTTAAAATGACTGGAGTTTTACCTACAAGGCCACAGATTAAATTGTTTCAACAACTTTAACTTTTCTTACCGATGGTAAGGGCTTTGTTGATGGCCTTATGAATCATTCACAAACAAACCTAGGCTTCCAGCCCGGTTTGCTGGATCAAGCTATTTAGGCACTTTTCCACATTGCTGGTTCATGCCCTGGCCAACATTTCTATCTTTCATTTCCCCCCAATCTGGCTTCTGCTTGGGGTTGCATGTACCCTCAATTAAATTCTTTAGGTCCCAGTAAACCAATCAGGGTTAAAAGCAGGACAGAAGAGGAAAGGAGGCTGTACCCAACAGACAGGCCAGCGTGCGGTTTGCTTCGGTATCAGATGAGGCAAAAAGTGACGGAGCTGCAGTGTACAAGAGAGAAGAACAACAGGTTACCAACATAGTGTAAAAAAGATTGAGGGGAGGAAAGCAGAAAGAATATAGAAGGGGGTGGGAAGAAGATGATGTAGTGTATAAGTGTTAAGGTTATGTAGGAAGGTAAACATGTAAAGATTGGCAATACCAAGAGAGCAAGTTGGTTGCCATCGACAGAGAGTTGGATGCATGGGAAAAGAGGAATGTTGTGTAAGCTTGTTGGCAAGTTGTGACGTATATGAGCAACAATAAAATGTAAAACAGTAAACTGGCAACAAGGATGGGATATCAAAAATACATGTGAGTCGGATAGTGCTACATACGAAGATGGGTTTCATTTGGACATATAAGCGAATTCGACCCGGACAATGAAGACNGTGAGTCGGATAGTGCTACATACGAAGATGGGTTTCATTTGGACATATAAGCGAATTCGACCCGGACAATGAAGACTTTCGGTCGTATATTGAAAGACTCTGCCAATTTTTTGTCGTGAATAGCACCAAAGATACAGAAAAAGTGCAGTTGTTTATCACTCTAGGAGGAGCTAAAACATACGGAATTTTAAAAAATGTACTCCTTCCTGAAACCCCAATCTCGAAAACATTCCAAGGAATAGTGGAAGTGTCCAGTCATTTTTCGTCTGGCCAGATTGGGATAGCTGAGCGGTATAAACTTCATAAACATGACCACAGAATTAGTGTCTCAGTAAATAATGGAACTCAAGAATTGTGCTAAAACGTGCAATTTTGGTGATTTCCTTGACGATTCATTCGTAATCGCTTGGTGTACGGGTTATCCAGTGGCTTAATTCGAAGGAAACTGTTTATTGAACCTAACCTCAAATTTGAGAGGGTATGCACAATTATACTCAGCATGGAGCTCGCCGCATCTCAAACAAAATTTCTTCAGTCAACTACACCAAAAACAGTGAACTTAACTGTCATCCAGGCTGCAGATGAAGGTGAACGATGATCAAAGAATTGGTCACCAGGGGCATCCATCGGGCTATGGAAGAGGACAGGGGGCATGCCAAAGCATCTGATAAAGCACTGTGCTCTCTTTGTGGGCTGACCATGCGTGTGACCNGGAAGAGGACAGGGGGCATGCCAAAGCATCTGATAAAGCACTGTGCTCTCTTTGTGGGCTGACCATGCGTGTGACCGATGTCCAGCAATGAATTGGAGTTGTTTTAATTGCGGAAGAAAGTATGTCGTAGCAAGAGAAAGATGTACCAGGTANGATGTCCAGCAATGAATTGGAGTTGTTTTAATTGCGGAAGAAAGTATGTCGTAGCAAGAGAAAGATGTACCAGGTAGTCCAAACAGACTATGCTAGTGTAGAATCTGTAGGAATCGAACATTTACAAGGACGAGTAAGTAATAACTGTATGTCAAGGCGGTTAGCAAGCCACACACAGTGGTAGTCTCAGTGGAAGGACATAGGATGGAAATGGAAGTAGATAGTGAGGCGAGTGTGTCCATTATATCGGTATCAGCCTATAAAGATAGGTTTGCTAAAGCCAAATTGGAGCATTGTAATTTAACATTAGCGGCAGTCACTGGAGACAGTTTTAAAGTCATTGGAAAAATCCAAACAACAGTGATAGGGGCAAATGGACAGAAGTTCAGTCTACAAACTGGCTCAATGTAATACTACCTCGCTGGAGAGAATACTTGTGCATGGGAGAAGACAAAGACATAAGATGTTTACAGTCCACTGCAAAGAACAGTGCCAGTGTGGTCAAATCTAGAGATGATGCCTAATTCATTGGAACAAGAACTGCGTGAAACCACAATTTCGAGGAAAACTATAAAAGTGCCACAAAACAGTTCCAGGCAAACCTTTTGGTGGAATAAAATGTGACACCTATATTTCACAAAGCATATTCAGTGCCCTATGAATTGTTGAAGCAAGTCAAAGATCACCTGGGGGAATTACACAAGTTGGGAAAAATAGTGCCAGTGAAACATAGTGAGTGGGCAAGTCCGATTGTAATAGTGACAAAAAAGTCAGGGGGTTATCGAATTTGTGTTGATTGTAAGGTATCGTTGAACAAAGTCTTGAATGTGGATTCTTACCTACTGCCTAAGTTAGAAGATGTATTCGCAAATTTGGCAGGGGACAAGTTTTACAGTACCTAGACCTCAGTAATTCCTATCAAAAGCTAGAGGTGAGGCATGAATCCAGAAAGTACCTCACGATAAACTCTCATCTCGGTCTCTTCCAGTGGCCTCGTCTACCGTATGGTATGGCAAATGCACCAGCAATCTCTTAGTCGGTCATGGATAGAGTCTTGCAAGGGTTCGAAGGCGAGATGTGTAGGGCTCATACAATTCTATCAATGTTGTCAAGCAAAATTAAACCTCTCTATGATCTCACAAAAGCTAGCAGTAAGTGGGACTGGAGTCAGGAATGTCAGATAGCATTTGATTGGTCCAAATAAATGCTCACAGCCAACCAGTTGCTAGCACATTTTGATTCGACATTGCCCATAGTAGTGGCATGTGATGCCTCACCATTTGGAGTAAGCGCAGTCTTGAGTCGCAGGGTAAATGGGGAGCAAAAACCAGTTGTCTTCGCATCCAGCACATTGTCTACAGCTGGGAAAAACTATTCCCAAATTGATAGGGAGCCTTTGGCTATACTTTTTGCTGTTAAACGTTATCATAAATATTTGTATGGCCAAAAGTTTAGGTTGTTAACAGATCAGCTATTACGGGGGCTTTTGGGACATGATCAAGGAATTCCTTCCTTAGCCAACTCCAGATTACAGCGTTGGGCTGTGATATTGTCGGCATACAATTACTTAATAGAATACAGGAAAGGGTCCTTGATGGCAAATGTTGATGACCTGCCACGCTTACCAATGCTGGGTAGTGTAGATGTGTGTGTGTACTCATTCAGTGAGGCATTGGACATCCTTGTGGATAACCAAGTAATAGCAGAAGCCACTAAAAATGATCCCATATTGTCCAAAGAGTTGACAATGACAAAAACATGTTGACCTAATCATGTCAATGACATCAATATGAAGCCTTTCTTTTGTAGGCGCTTTGAACTTGCAAGAGAGGAGAGGTGTTTAAAGTGGGGTAATCAGGTTGTAATTCCTTCGAGGTTGCAGCACAAAGTTCTGAAGGTACTACATGGTGAGTATCCAGGCATAGTAAGAATAAAAATGTTAGCGCGTTCTATGGTTTGGTGGCCAAATATTGAGGACGACGTGCAAAGAAAAGTAGAAACCTGTGAAGATTGTCAGAGTTTGTTGAATGTAAGGAATGATATTCCCACAGTGGCATGGCAAGAAACGGTGGAAGTCTGGGAAAGAATCCATAATGATTTTATACAACATGAAGGTGTAACCATGTTGATTCTTTGTGATCACTTTTCTAAGTGGATAGAAACAGTAAAGAAGAAATGGCATTTTGCATTACCGAACTGGCTGCAGGCTGGAAACAGAAGTGGCTGATGACCGAGGACCACTAAATCAGTAGCACTGCAGTTTACGTATCTATACTACATAAACATAGCTATTTGTATAACTGGAATTCATATAATTAACATGTAGTTTTTTTAAGTTATACAGTAAAACTCTTTTACGAAGTGTCTGAAAGAACTGAAAGATTTAGGCTGATTAACCAGAAAAATTTCTTAAGAGATTCAAATTATTTTAATTTTTATAGACCAGGTGCAAAATTATGAATACTTATTAAGTAAGAAAACTTTTTTAAATTGGAACTTCTTAAAAGAATTTTACTGCATTTATTAACTTTGTCTTAAGACCCATTCAACCATGTAACTATTTAATGCACACAAATAAAATAATTTCACAAACCTTTTCTGTATGACATGAGTACGCCTACACTCATATTTGTACCAAATGGTAAACATGGTCCCAAAAAGTACCTTGTCATAAATTATGTCTTACGAACAAAAACTAAGTGCTACTGACATACTAATAAAAATAAACATAAACACAAGTTATAATTTCTTTGTGAATTAAAACTTAATTAAATTACAAATACACACTATGGAACTATCAGTCTATACCTCAACTTCCTGGAATGTTCTATAAGAAAAAACGAATAATGTCACAAGAGATGTTTGTAAAACACAGTGCATCAGAATCATGCTGTCTGATGGAAAAATATTACTTTTCATTTAGCTTAGATTTTTCTGCTTAGAGTATTAGCAATGCCATGTTTTTCTTCTATACAGCACTTCAATATAGACACTGATAATTAGCTCTGTGAAAGGCAAAAGGAACCAAATATGTAAAAACATAAGTAGAATACATGAATATTATACATACTATATAACCTAATTTTACAGCATATTGTTTAAATGACTTTGCATGGACAGGGCTGTAATAAAAAATATCATTCATTCACATATAAAGCTTCCGCAATATGACAATATGTAAACACGCGACTTCTGAAAAATTAAAAAAAAAAACACTGATACGTACTAACATTGCATGACAATTAGAAACATTAAGTCAGAACTACCAATAGTTATAATGCAACAAGAAAGGCCCCAAAACTCCGCCCAGGTGCACCGTATTTCCAGGCCTGCAAGCTCAACACTGAGCTTGGGTGTGTGCATATACCACTTGTAAGTTGTAACACACAAGCTGATGACAGTAACACATGCTGGGTTTCAGTACAGGTAAATTGCAATTTTTTTTTTCTTATTCTTGATTTGCGTTACTTTGCTTTCTAACTAATATTTCTAATACCACTTCAGGCACTTGTAGTTGCGCAGTACCTGTTCTACTAATGGACACCCACCAATACATGCCATGCTGCCAAGTACAGTACGTAGGGTACAGAAACGAGCGCCACACACACACGTGCATAGCCCATTTAAACTGTCCAGACATCTCGGACACACACCTAATGCCAACTTTCAGCAGTTATTACAATCATTTGACACTGCCATTGACACTGTGGTTTTAAGTGGACATTCACTTTAGCATGCAAGTTATTCAGATAGCAATAACAAGATTATGTCATAAATAGCACTTAGAAGATTTAGAATATCCACTCTACAAGAATAAATTTAGAAGTTTTGTCACAATAAAAACTATAGATCGAATCATTTAAAATATATTTAGTTACAAAACTGTGAACTGCTTTCAGGTTTAATTACTGAATGATGGTGAACACCATAAAAAAATACACTATTAATGGAACAATGCTTGAAAATGATTAAATTCAATATGTATCGCCTTCTGTTTACTGTTTGCAAAGTATTTTCATTGTAAACAGCAATACTGGATCTCAAGAATACTAAATGTTTCTTGATCCTTTTGACCGGTAGATAATACAATGAAGAGAGAGAAAATACTAGAAGCTTAAGCATGTGTGTGCAAGCTTAATATAGATGCAGTTTTGAACATGAGCTGAAAAATATACATTAAGTTTTCACCTCGTCACTTACCCTTATTGGGATTTGCTGTTAGAAGGTAAGGCCAAGGTGCTTTCCCCCCTGGACGACGGTGAAGCCGTGGCCGTTGTTTGAACGAGGTTTTCCCTGGTGCCCGAGTTATTGGCTTTGGTCACGTTAATAATTGTGTGTTGAGCTTTGGGTAGCGCGCAGGCGAGTAATGGGCGAGTGGGTGCCCTGGTTGGAATTTGAGCTGGTGCGACGTTAAGGGTCCTGACTACCCTGGTAATGTTAGCTGGCCGGATGAAGGTAGAAGTCTTCTTTATTGGCGTAGGTGGCAGCGGAGATGATACTGTGTGTGGCACGTGCCAGAAGAGGTTAGAAGTGCAGCTTGCTGAGCTGGTGGTTGATGCTATTTGATGTGCAGTGTTCTCTTTCTTCCAGGAGTATACCTGGTTGGCTCGTGATAGTTCAGAGTAAGCTACAAGGTAGCTGGAAGCACGGGGGCTTCGGTATGCTGATGGGCAGCGAGGCAGTGTCGTGCAGAGCAGAGCTCTCGAGATCAGCATGACTGTTGCGACTTGAAAAAGTCTGTNGATCAGCATGACTGTTGCGACTTGAAAAAGTCTGTAGTTCTTCGGGCAGAGTGACATTCTGTAAAGGTGAGACGTGAAGTCTGGTGGCTCTCAGGCAGAGTAACACTGGGCAAGTGGACTGGCGCAAAACAGTCTTGAACCGAGGACTGCGGGGGTCCTGTTTATACTCTGCTCACAGGGCCAGCGCAGGGGTTGCTGGGTGTGGAGAGAGACACAAAGGAGAGAAAAGAGTAACTGAGAGCAGTGGAGACTTACCCTCATGTGCCAGACGCTGGAGGGATAAGCAGCGACGTGATGCGAAGCGGGTTGCAGCGCAGCAGGTGGCAAAAGCCAGGCAAACCACCCTGGCTTGGAAGGCGGCCTGTACGGTAACTGCTGTTCTTAGGAGGGAGCTGCGGCTGTGGCGAGGCAAGGTGAGTGAATGACGTCGCTCGTGGCGCGTCAAGTTTCAAATACACAGTCTAATGAAGTGTTCTGTCCATAATTTCAACTTACAATATATGAAACAATATTTCAGTGATTATGGAGAGTACCCTTATGGAGGTGTTTGACTACAAAATAAGTATTGCCTTACTTTCCTCCTCTCATCCCAATGTTTTGAAATTGGTGGGGACAACTGTAGGAGAAAACATTAATGTGTCCTATTTGGGAATCTATCACAAAATTTACCCACCCAAGATTGTCTGATGGTATGTGCTAAGAAACTTAGCACAGGATTCATTATCAGAGGTGAAGAGATTTGGGTGGGTCTTAACATAGAGGTTTCGAGAGCTGATGAGGGTAAAGGGAGGTGAGTATNATCAGAGGTGAAGAGATTTGGGTGGGTCTTAACATAGAGGTTTCGAGAGCTGATGAGGGTAAAGGGAGGTGAGTATGGAGCAGCACTGGAATGATAGGGCAGGGGAAACTGGAGATCCCAGAGAAAACCTGCCGACCAGCAGCATCGTCCAGAATAATTCCCACATGCAAAAATCCGAGAGCGACCCTGTCAGGAATCAAACCCGGTTTGCATATGGTGGGAGGCGAGCAGTGTAACCACTACACTACTGTGTGCCCTCATTATCAGGGTTTATACCTAATTATTAATTGAAAATGATCCTATAAAGTACTGTAAGGCTAATTTTCATCAGCTTCACCAGTCTTCTTTAAGGTACAAAATTACATATATAAGTACAATACATTTGATTTGAGAGTACAAATGCTACAATCAATGAAAATACTTTTATATTTAATAAAAGGTTTACAATCAAAATCTTTTTAGTATGTTTTATTACATAATTAAACTGTTTATCAATGCATTTGTAGCTACTGGGTGTACATGTTTCAAACCTCATTCTCTTTATAAAGACATTGTACATGTCCATTATTTAATATGCAACAAAATTATCATGCTAAACACACATGAGAATGACAATAATCTACTTCTAATTATTTGAATGTCAAATGTCTTTTGCATGTCTGTTACATGTGATATATGTACTCTTAATGCATTACATGTTTAACAACTTACAACTAGCAATTCGTTTGAATCACAACCAACTTCAAAGTACATCTTCTGACTAACTTGAATCATCGGATGAACAAGAGGAATTGAGGAACTCAAAAAATGGAATTATGTATGTACAGGTAAAACATACAGCAAAACTTTAGTTTAATGTGTCCATGTGACAAAAAATAAAATTAATAATGTGGCTNGCTTGAATCATCGGATGAACAAGAGGAATTGAGGAACTCAAAAAATGGAATTATGTACAGGTAAAACATACAGCAAAACTTTAGTTTAATGTGTCCATGTGACAAAAAATAAAATTAATAATGTGGCTACTGTAATGACGCAATATTATTAATTATCAAGGTTCTAGCTGCGGTTCATTTTCTTTCGTTTAGCGGGGCTTTGTAAAATACTATCGAGATTTGAAATTAAAGCAGTGGGAGTTTGTTTATCATGGTAGTTTGTTTATCGGGCATCCGTTTGCCGTTTCAGAAATCGTAGTTTTTATTAACATCAGCATTAGTAGAATAGGAGCTTTTCTGACTGCGTCAACAGTTTTTGTTCTGGGAGCTTTGGATTATCTTTTACTGACGACGCAGTTCGGAGGGCTAGGCAGTTAGATATGGCGTGGAGACACACGCCATGCTCTTATTTGGTCACGGTTGGTGGCACCCTGAGGTGAGGAGTGGGAGTAGCCACGAGATACAAAAACACTGGGGGAATACCGCCTGCTAGCAATGCAAGACAAGCAGTGATGAAAAACAGCAGCTTGCGTTATTGTCCGCAATATGTCGAAGAATATTTGTTACGGGCATGTTGATGCGAAGCGCATTCTAAGTCCCATTAAATTGCATTAAGGAAACTACGTAGGAGCGAGGCATTTGTGAGGGGAAGAAAAATTGAACAGTGTGGTATTGACAATGCTGTTTTGAAGAAAGTGGCCAGAAATGCAAATCATCTTGCAGCGTTAAAAAGTGGAAGGTGGAAAAAGAAATTATAAGGCTTTTGAAATATATTGAGAAATCAGTCTTCAGAGTGAGTGTTGTAAAACACAATTGGTATTCTCCACCTCCGTGCTTTTGCAACATTGAGAACTGCAAGTCTGTAACGTGTTGCGAAACAAAACTTAAGGTGAAGAAAGAGAACAAGGTGTTGAGTTGGGCTACTCTCCAACTGTCAAGGTAACTATATCAGTTGAGCAGTAGCCAAAAGAAGGTTATTCCTACTGTCAATTCTGGCAGGGTCAAGCGATTGGTACAGTCACAACTTGAAAATGTTGGGGAACCAACTATAGGAGTTCAGCAGACATCTCCTGTGGTACCTCTTATAAAGAAAGACAAGATGATGACTAGTTTTGCAACTCCTCAGTTTGCAAGAAAACCAAATCAGATGAGCAGTTACCGGAAGAAGGTTCTGGCAGAATGAACAGAGCAAGACTACAGGTTGAGGATGTTGAAAAATCAACCGTGGCAGTCGATAACCAGCGGCAGACACCCAGCACTCGCAGACAGCAGCATCAGGCTTGGCACATAACCCCCACACCGGCAAACTTGAACCAGCTTGTTTATTTGTCCGCCGGTGTGGGAGGTCGCTTCCTGTATTTTCTTCTGGTGAGCCAAGTTTTCAAGACATGAAAGAAAGAAACAAACTACTGTGGCGCTGTTATTTTCGTTTGTTTGCCTGAAACCTGTTCGTACTGGGCATATCTGATTGCAGGTGAACTATTTCATGTGATTGATAAATAAAAGTAAAGTAACAAATAAACTGGAACTTGACTATTTTCATTGGCGCCTTTTTAGAGTTTCATGTTTCTCCGATTGAGCTAACCGAGTTGTAACTGCTATTCGTCAATACCGGACGCTGCAATATTATACAGTAGAGCACCCCTCAGCCGGAATTGTCAGGGGAAGGGCTATTCCGGTTGTGGGAAAATTCGGTTATGGGAAATGAGGGTGGGATGGTGTGAAAAATAACACATTTTTAGTCTGAACTCGTGTTTATGTGGCACATAACTTGAGAAATCGATGAGAGTAAATTATTTGTTTTATCCTTAAAGTTACAAAACCATTAAAAAAAAAAACACTACGTACGGTTTATGAAATGTGAGTCATAAAACTTCCGGCTCTGTGTTAATGACCTTCATTCTGAACCTTCTAGCGGGGTTTCTTATCTCTCCGCATGCATGTCTGCCAAGCGAGATCTGGATATCATGTTACTGTTTGTGTTGATGTGAATCTGATAAAACTTCCCGAAGTATAGTCAATTCTGAAGTATAGTCAATTCCGTTGACAGTCTTTTCCCTTACTGCATGGCAGGTCGGCACAACATACATTTACAAGAGCGGGGCTGACGTATTATAGACCAAGTTCACAAAGTACCGTATTTCGGCATGTATAGGCCGCACATTTTTACAAAAAAATGTCAAAAAGTGGGGTGCGGCTTATTTCCAAGATATTGGCATAAAAAATTTTTTCCCCCTTGACCATGTTCAGAAATTTGCCAACGAACAATACGCTCTAATGTTTTAACTTAGTTTCCAAGGAAGTCAAAAAAAAAAAAAATTAATGAATAGCTCATCACTTGTGTTTAAACGCGTATGGGTCGCACCATACTTTATTAGCCTTTGCTTTGTATCACCTCCAACCACCATCCAGTTTGCGCGTTTCCTTTCTCTTTTTTCTTTCACCCTCTCTCTTGGCGTCCTTCCTTTCCACCACCACCACCACCACACCCCCTTCCCAAGGCCACAACCGCAGCCGCCCAGCACCAAGCAAGCTTGCTTGCTCGCTCCCTTTATTTTCTTTTTCCCTCCTTCCTCCTCTTTTTTGTTTGTCACGCTGTCTCTCTCTCTGGTTGAATGAGTCAGCCAGCAGTAGCTTTGTGTATGTGTGACGCCGCACGTACTACATGCACCATACCATTGTCTGCCTGGCAGCAGCCGGCCAAGCTGGCAGGCTACGCACGGCGCACATGTTTGCAATTTAAACGCAGTGTCGAGGCATTTTGACATAAATACAAAAGTTTTGTTTACGCGGAGTACTGCGCTGTTGCGACTTTTCATCAGACGGAGGCCAGGCGGCGCGGCAACGACAACATTCAACAGCAAATTTATTAGTTTGACGTTGCCATAGCTTGCTGTTGCCGCACTAGCAAGATGAGGCCCGGCGATATTTACGGGAATACAAAAATTCAGTGNACGTTGCCATAGCTTGCTGTTGCCGCACTAGCAAGATGAGGCCCGGCGATATTTACGGGAATACAAAAATTCAGTGTGGCCTATACTTGATATATTAATTATCCCTAATCTTTCATCAAAAACTTCTGGTGCGGTCTATTCACGCCAAAATACGGTACATGTATACTAACACGTTAGAATACTAAATTCTGAAAGTCGCATCACTAAAACCAACTGCATGTGTCGCACATTGCCATTATTCACTGTCACTTGTGTCATTATGCAGCGTAGCTGTAGCTGTGCCACTTGGGCCGGCTGTCTTCATCATGCAGCTTGTTTACCAGCTATTGGGCATGTACAGTCTGGTGTGAGCAACGAAAGACCTCTTATGGCACAACTTTGCGATGTTTGAATTTTTTTTGGAAAATTGGTTCCGCATAAGGGGAGTTCCCGTTCGAGGGAATTCCGGTTAAGGGGTGCTCTACTGTACTACAATACATGGACACATTTATCACAGTCTTTTCCAGCACAGTAGAAAAGAAATGATCACAGCAGGAAAGAAATCACAAAATAATAAAGACTATATTATAATGGAAAGGGGAAGGGGGAGAATGTGAGTGGAGGACAGATGTGAAAGGTAACTGTTGGAATTCGACTGAAACAACTGCTACACTAATCAAAAGTGTGTTAACATGCTGCATTTTCTCAACCATTCAATTTAGAAAGAGAGTGAAAAAGAGTGAAGCCATAGCTGATGCCACTCCTTGCTGCTACATTATATGTACAGCTTGTGCAACACACCAATGATACATATAGCTATGACTGTGGTACACACAAAAATAAAGCTACTGCTTTTTGTTTGCAGTTCACACCATATAAAAGGCAGCATAAAAAACACCTATAAGCTTGTAAAAACAATTGTGCACATGGCCATATTATGCTACATTCTGTTGAATTGTATCTACTTAGTGATATACTCTTTTTAAAATTCAAAAAACACTCAAAATGTGAGGCAAAGATCATATAAGTTTGGTGGTGAAAAGGAAGGTACAGGTTTTTTTTATAAGAAATGCTGGGCAAGGCATTAAGTGTGTTCAAAATATCAGGGGGAAATATGAGAGGAGTTGCAAATGACAGCAAAAACTGTACCTGCAAAAATGTTATGTACACAAGTCACAAAGATTGTCTTTCATTTGGAATGAGTTATAAATTTCTACCCTTTTACGTTTATGTCAATCAACACTTAAAAAATTTTCCTGGTACCCATACAAAAGAAATAAAGTCACTCTCCACTCTCATCTTCAGAGCACTAACTCCACATTCTTCACGTAATTCTTGAAATCAGTTTTTATAAAATTGTAGTCCTTAATATGTTTTACTACGTGTTAAAAAATTAAGCATGGCAAAAAACATAATGGTGAAAGTGTTCAAACAGAAAGATTCCAATACGTAATAAATAACCACAGAAGAATATTCTATTTGCCACATGTTGTAAGGGCAGAGTTAAAAACTTGCATTTGAAAGATTATAAAATGTGTAAGTATTTTGTGAATACTATATAAAGAGTTAATTTTACAGACTACCATTTTATATGGAAATATGTCTTTTACATACAAAAAGTTTTCTAAAACCAAATTGTAATTCCTGCACATCACTGATTAAAATATTAACATTGTATATATGTAATCAGCTGTTGATAATTATGCAACTGTCAAATAAAAAAAAAGGTATAAAAAAAATTTGCACACTGACAATGTAGCTAAATCCTAGTGTTTATAAGACATCTAGGTAGTACACAAATAATGAAATTCAACATTATATACCTTGCATTAGTGCTGTGGAGTGGAGAGATTTGGGATGTTCTTTAACAGCGGGGTCTTGAGAGTCAATGAGGGAGAAGCGAGGTGACCATGGAGCAGCATCGGAATGGAAGAGCAGAGGAAACAGGAATCCCCCGAAAAAAACTGCCGACCAGCGGCATTGTCTGGCACGATTCCCACGTGCGAAAATCGATGAGCGACACTGCCGGGAATCAAACCCGAAGTTTCGCCTTGGTGGGAGGAGAGTACCTAGTCTGACCACTACGGCCCCATAAGTGTCCGGAAAATAAACACAGGTGCGTTGGTAATGCCTAGTAAGCAATAGTTCTTATGCAGAATATTATTAAAGTGAGTGCGTACAAATGCAGTGGTTTGTTGTCTCTTTGGCGTAATTTTCTAAGACTTTATAGAGCTTTGCTTACATGAGATGGAGGAATATTTCAGAGCTTACGTTGTAAGTAACAACGAATGGACTATAAATTTTCACTACTATATAACATTTCCTCATTGTTAACTCATATTGGTGTAGTGGGTGTGTATATGAAAGTACTAACTCGTATTGGTGTGGGTGTGTATATGAAAGTGTGATGGNACTAACTCGTATTGGTGTGGGTGTGTATATGAAAGTGTGATGGATAAACTTATCTATTATTTACACAGCTACGTCACTCAACCAGAACACAAAAGTTGTAACAATCATTTCTGATCTCCTGCTGCATACAAATTGAACAGCATCGTCCGTGGTGTTTTAATAAAAAAACTGCTTTCTACACAGGTATAAAATAACAAATTAAATTGTTCACTAACAGACATCTGACTGGAAACCAGAAGTACCACATCACACATTTTACACCTGCAATAAACAGGATAAAAGGAGTGCACAATTTACATGCCCAAACTAAACAAGCGTTTGAATACAACTGCACACTACAGCCAATCACCTGGCATGTTCTCTTGTATGGACAAGTGCAGTTTAGACCTGTACAGTGTAGAGCTTAGAACTAACATTGTACATAATCTGCTGTTTTCAACGTACTGTAGTAGTAATACATTTTACACACTAGTCTGGGAATGAACTACGATCCCAATGAAGGCCTCACAGATGGCTGTGACGAATGCAAGTGTCACCATGAACATCTGCAGTCGCTGTGCACTACATTCAGAGAGGCATGTGCTATACACCGCGAGACGTGCGCCTGGTGGGACCGAGGCGACTCCTGCCGCACAGATTACGCAGCCAAGCTGCGCACAGCACAGCAATCAACATCACAGCTACCACTCCGTACACTAGCAGCTGGGCAAAACGGGACGGCAACCACAGCACGGCATAGCTCAGAACCTGCCTCTCCACATCTGTAACAGCAGAGTGAGAAAGAGAAAGATATGGGTGGAGCTCACCAGCAAAGGTCTTTAGTGTCTGCTCGGGTGAAGTGAGCAGAAGACAGAGCAGCAGTAGCATGTTTTCGTGGGCAAAACAAAAGTACCTATAAAAAACAATACAGTCGACTCACTATATACTGCTTTTTCAAAGGACTGTCAAAAAAATTCCAAACATGCAAGATTTCAGTAGATAAGGATTCTGACATGTACATCAATAAAATACAATTTCTAACATGATACTTAATTTCGAATATAATGAGAGCTGTACATTATCTATGAATAAAGTTTAGCTAATAAACACAAAAAATGAGAATTAAAAAAAAAAAAAGTATTACTGTAAACAATACATCAAAGAACATTTTACCTCAACTTGTTTGTAACGTGGTGTATGCACATTACCCTACTCGTCATTTGAACTTGCTTGAACTGAACAGTTTTGGGTGCTGAGTTATGAAGTTGGATAAATTTTTCCATCACAGAGTGTAATCTGGTGCCCTAGTCGTCGTCTCTGCCGCCGCCACGAGCTGCATATTCCGTGGACAAAGCTTGAACTAGGCCTCAACTGATTGAGAGGCTGTACCTTCGAGTTGGCTTTGCCTCCTTTGCTGCAGATGAAACTTGTGCTACATGTGTGTGTGTATATATATATATATATTACACATACACATTGAAGAGCCAAAAAAAACTGGTACACCTGCATAATATCGTGTAGGGCCCCCAGAGCACGCAGAAGTGCCGCAAGACGACATGACATGGACTCAACTAATGTCTGAAGGTATGCACGAGGCAATTCAGACCATGAATCCTTCAGGGCAGTCCACAAATCCAATCTGCGCCAATTTGAGAAAGGGTTGCACGTCTGTCACATTTAATGATTCTCGTCAGTCGTCGTTTGTCCCGTTCTTTCACGATCTTTTTCCGGCCGCAGCGATGTCAAAGATGTGATGTTTTACCGGATTCCCGATATTCACGGTACACTCGCAAAATGGTCATATGCGAACATCCAAATGTTATCGCTACCTTGGAGATGCGCCGACTATAACACCGCGTTCAAACTCACTTAAATCTTGATAACCTGCCATTGTAGCAGCAGTAACCGATCTAGCAACTTTGCCCCAGACGTTTGTTGTTTTACATAGGCGCTGCTGACTGCATCGCGTTACTCTGATTGGTTCCATACCTCTGTTATTTGCATACACACACCTATACCAGTTTTTTTTGGCTCTTCAGTGTATATATATGTGTNGGTTCTATGGCAACGTGCACAAAGGTATACAGTCTGGGTTTTTAAAATTGTTATTATTGGAGGCAAACATTTTTTCAGCCTTGGTCGTTTGTTCTCGATTGACCTTATTACCGTGTTTCTCCACAAGTGCTGTAATTTTTCGTCTGCCGGAAACCTTTAATATTTCTGTTAGGTCTGAGCAGACTAGTATGATTATTACAGTAAGGGTACCAGATGGCTGGCTGATACGCTCTGCTATCTTAAGGCGCCTTTTCCTATATATCCGTTCTTGTTTTTTTAATTGAGCTTTGATAGCGATGCGCATCAAGCTAGAAGTCAAGCAGCACCATTTTAAATTTTAATTTGTTAATGCCTTCTATTTTGACTGCTACCTTCGTGTGCCTCGCGCCGTGCCGTTGATTTTCCATTGCCTTAGGTATAGTTGTAGGCCGGCCAGGAGGGAGTTTTGTTTCTCACTTATATTTAAATTGCTTTTGTTCTGTTTCACTTTTTCCAGTCAGTACATATTAGTCAATAAATGTTGAAAAATTCAAATGTTGCATATGGCGATTTAATTAAATTTTTGTGTCTTTTATATTTGTTGGTTTCTCCGGCAAAACAAACACAAAGAAATATTGTATTGTACCATAGTTACTGAATTGCCTAATTAAAACCAAAAACCAATTATTGTTTAGTAAATACGTTCATTATACTTACCTTGTTTTTTCACACTCATTTTACCTTTACGTACCGTTACACTCTTCATACTTGAGTCTGGGTAGTTATTATGCTTAACACCATAGTGTCCCATTGGTAACGTGTTTAAATAAAGATTATAACATCTCAAAATACCATATATAATTGATTGTAATCAGACGCCTAATGTTAGATGACATAAAATTTTCAAACCTTCTGAAAATGAAAATAATATGAGACAGAATGCAAGGCAAATTTTGAATGTCCTGCGTGCACTCAATCAGCTGAGCGCGTGTGGAAAGATTATTAATCATGCACTGTGTTTACAGCAGGCGTGACGAGTCGGCGAAGGGGAAGTGGCGGGAGGGGTAAAACAATGTACTTCTCCCCTTTGCTACATGTTGGTGACACTTTGCGTGCATGGCAAATGTCTGTGGTTAATGAATAAATAAGGCAATTAAAATAATTTATTTCTTCACGCTCTATAATAATTAATCATTCAAAACCACATCCTCTGATTTTTCCTGTCGTGAGTTACGCTGCACTCGAGCTCGGTGCTTACCCATTATTAGACGACAAAAGGTATCAAATAGACCTTTACAGGATATCATTTTATTCAAAAGATGTGTGTAATGATATAAATCAATATAAATCCTCCAATTTCCCCCAGGAAGTTACTGAAAATGAACTTTGCACTTGGTAATAAAAGTTGCTCGATGTTAAAACAATTTCTGGCGACCCGGGAAAGTCAATATATGCATCTAGGTATATTGGGAACACAATGTGCCACAGAACAGTGATAAATGGTGATGCACGTGACATATTTCACATCCAGTTACTAGACGTTTATATAAACAACCACCTTAAAAACTATTGTTGCAGGGATTTTTAGGTAGCGGGACCAAAATATACTTTGATCAATGCAACATCAGATAAACAATACAAGCGGTTAGTTTATCATTATTTATATAGAAGTTTTGCCGGGACAACTGGAAATCAACTCTGGATACATGTACATATGTTTTCGATACAACCAGAGTCCACTGTAACTAGTGCAAAATCAACGATTTTCCTACCTAGGGAAATTTAACAACTAGATCTTTAGCACTAATGAGAGTAAAGTGACACAGAGATTGAGTGGCATTGGAATGCATGGGTGGGGCAAACGAGTGTACCCCAAAGTCTTGCCGGCCAGTAACATCTGCCACGTTTGCTACATGCAAAACTTATAACATGACCCCAATAGGAATCAAACCTGGGTCACCCTGATAGGAAGCTGGTGCAATGGCCATGCAACCACAGTGGCCCCTACAAAGAATGTGATGATGGCACTACATTGCTCATCAACATACCAATGACAGCAGAACCGTAGCCCATGTTGTAGACGCCCATGCGGTAGGAGCAAGTGGGGACCATGATCTCGTGCAGCAAGTCTCGGCCGAGGGAGAAGCGGAACACGGAGCGACCAGCTGACGGCAGCAGCACCTCTAGAGTGCGTTCCTCTCCTGTGCCAGTGTCTGCAGCGATGTGCAAGGACTTGTGGTCATGCGCTGAGAAGATCAGGTGGGGACGGACTTGTGTGGAAACCTGCGCAGTTGCCTCAACCACTCAGCCAGACACACAAACCAGAAATAATCATTATTATTAATTACTATGCAATACTACTGCAGTCTGAAATTTTAAGTAGGAACGTTTGACATATCCACATTCTGCAGTCTCAATACTGATGCTAAGATGTTGACAGTACAACATATTTCAAAATGTATTGGCATCCTCTTTGAATTAGTAACACCAATAAAATTACATCAACTCTGACATTTAAAGATTGACAATGGTTCAATCAATCGCACATATGAGCTACCCTTCTAGTTGATTTTGCAATGCCTTATTTCGATACTGTGAAGAAAACTGGTGTTATTTATGGCTAAAGAATATGGAGAATCAAGAGGTAAAAAACAAATACTTCAGAGCAGTAAAGACAGCAGAGGTGGCTGTAAACATTAGCGCAGTGTATGGGAAGAATGCCATCGTAGAACGCATGCCAATAAAATAGTTTCGTAATTTCACAGAGGGCCACTTTCACCTGTATGGTTCTCCATGTTCATGAAAACCACCAGGTTTAAATGAAGACTGTTTAAACACTTTATTCCACTGTGCTCCATGTCAATCAACCCTGTAAATTTGCAAATGTAATTTGTGACCAGTCCATATTGTGTAACATTTGCATTCCATGGACCAGCACTCATATTGCCTTTACCCACAGGGACAGCTAAAAGTAAGCAGGATTACTTAAAAGAACATGCACGTTAAATGAGGTAACAGTCAGTACCTGTGGACTCAAGACCAACCTCCGAAGGTGTACGATGCTGAGCAACATAGTCAGAAAGAGTAACAAAGAGCAGCACTATGGACACCACAACCCTTCAACCAGTTTTCCTTCATCCTAGCCTACCTATTACCCACTGTATCTTGAATTATATGATATTAAGAGAAGCCAGAACATGGGACCTGAGTTTCAGCAGCAAAAGCAGGATATGCACTGAGGATCATCACCTAAGCCCATGTTTCCTGTGGTGCAAACACCCACATAGACTCCGCCAACCAGTAAAATCTGCATGTTCAAAGATGCTCAACTTTTAATACAGACTTCTGAATATCAGATGAAACTAGCACTCACAGCAAACATGAGGAGGGCATAGTCAACAGAAGCCACTTTCAACACAGAATAAAAATAATAACTGTTCATGGTAAAATTAATTTTTCCAAACAGTTCTGCAAAGTTATTTGAAATTGTTATGAAAAAAAAAAAAAAAACTTTTAATCACAGTCTGACAGGGAACCTATTTTAAATTATTGTTTTCAAGTTATGAGAGAAATTACTATTATAATATATATGTTTATGTAATCAAAACATTTTCTCTCAGTTTACACTATATTACTCAAAACAACAAAAACATCTGCTTTCAAAGTTTTTATTATAATAAAAGGAAAACATTTTCATTAATGCCAGAAAAAAATACATCTGAATGACAAGCCCAAATAATAAAAAAAACCTGTACTTATAAGAAATAGTTGTTATGCCGTTGGTATAAAACACATATCATATAAATTATCCAAAATTGAACACTTATCTCGGTATTGACGTGTGATGTCCGTGATTGACAGGGATGTCATGGTAGTGCTAATTTTAGGTGTGTCGGTCAGAGACACGGCTGGCACTCAAGATTGACTTATGGTTTGTTCACTGGAGCCCGGCCGGTAAACAACCTGAGGCACGTGGCTTGGCACAAAGTCTGGAGTGTGCCGAATGACCTTACGTATTACTGCCTGCACACCGCAACTGGTTTACCCTTGACGGGCGTCGCCCGGGATAGCTCCTAGCTCTGCTTCAGGCTCCTGCTGGAATTCGTGCCTAGACTCGAGGCGAAGGTGGTGCTGCGATGGGTGATGCAGGTAGAGAGAGACCTGAGGAGGCACCACAGATTTGCAAGACCCAGTGGTACTTTTGAGTCCTTGGCGGAGGGTGACGACGACAGGATGTGGTTCTCTGGCAGTCTTGAATGGGGGCTGAAATAAGGAGGGAGAGGGAACTGGGAGGTAAGACCTCTCCAACTGTCGAGCGGCTTGAGCTCGTTCCCAGAGGGTTATGCTGCAAAGTTCAGTTGGGGCTGGGTTACAATCCAAGTTAAGCTTGGAGTTGGTAGCTGCCTTTCTAATACGCAACCTGGTACCACTCCTATGGGTGTACGGCATGTAGGTAGGTTCTACGGTCGACCACGCTAGAGAGGAGCAGGTGATGAAGTACCCTAACTATGTGTTGAGCCAAGCCAAGGCCGAGCCAACCAGAGTACTCTAACCGGCGACAGTTCAGCGCAGTGGTTAAAGCGGTAGGTTTACCCCGGGAGTCAGACAACGATGTTGATATGGACCCAAGGTCCAGACCTCCAGACCCAGTCTCTCACTCTTTCCGGTGACAGTTCAGCACGGTGGATGTGTGAATGGACTGACTGACTAACCGCCTTGTAGTTGTGACCTAATGGTTGTAGCTCTACCATACTGCACACCAGGTGCACAGTATGGGTGGCCGTCTAATGTGTATTGTTTTGACGTATGTACACCCAGTTAAGGGAGCCCGCAGACCTAAACTAGATCCCGAAAATATGTTGGGAATGCTGCGGTCTCCTGCTCTTTTCTGGTGGGCTGACGTCTACAGAAGTTGGAGTTACAGTCACCCTTAGCAATGAGTACTTGGAAGTTAATAGAAGATGCGTTTATTCTGAGAGGAATAATAAGGTGGCCTATACTAACTCCTTATTTACCAAGAACTCTAACGGAAGTTTACCTACGCAAACCAGGTGAAGGGGACCTGCGTTTGAACTAACAAAGCAGATGCAGCTAGGTAGCTATTATACCGGCTAACCCTAACTACCTCTATACTTTTTGTCCAGAAGGGACTCTGGTACCACTACCAGAAGGGTAGTGGGTGTAGACAAGGGGTGTTTACTTTTTCGGGGGCTTCTGGTGAAGGCCTTGAAGAGCGTCTGGTAGGTCGCAAAGACGGCGTTAGCAGAGAGTTCCAGCAGTGGAAGTGGTGGAGTGAGCTGCTGACAATGAACTGACGCTCTGCGGCTGTGCACGGACATAAATTTCACCTGCCCAGGGCTCTCTGTGGTGCGGGGTTGGCGGGGTGAGCTTCTCCTACAGTGGGAGGAACTACGCTCTCTGGTGCATCTCTCGGTCTATGATGAAAGCAGGCGTCTCTATCATGCGGGATTGGTTCTGCGGCGTGAGCCTAGGCACTTAGCTGGCGCGTTAGGATGTATTCCATCACACGAGAGGGGTTGGCATCATGTCTGATAATAAGGCGAACTAACTTGGCTGCTTTTGTCTGTGAGTGCCCCTGCGTCTAAGGGCGTGTTGGTAGACTCCGGATGCAAGTTGTTTGAGGTTCACACCTGGTTTGTGAGATTCCATGTGCAGATGAGGCGAAGTTATGTTTATTTTTACTTATGAAAGAGCGTCAAGCAACAGTATATTTAAATTAAATAATAATTTACAGCATTAAAATTGAAGGATGTGAACCACAGCACCTGTTGGACGAATGTGGACGGCAAGAAAAGCAAAGGCAGGTGGGTGAGGATGATACGAGTCCGGTTGCCCACCAATGAGACACCATGCTGCTCTGGTTTTGGAACAGCGTACGCCAGCCTGTTCACCTGCAATCCAAGAACAGTAATACTTGGCTTCCATACAGCAACTGTAAACACTGCTGTGAACGTGGCAATTAAATTTCATTCAGTAGTTTGTAACTTAGATATCCTGTAGGTTGAAAACATCAGAGTAAATATACGTTAGCAAAGTGAGAATCATCCCTTGTATTTGCCAAGAACAGTTCAGCAAACTGTGGCTGTTAAAGTAGGTTCAAAAAACGGATTTGTTAAATAAATTTCTAGCAAGGAATGCTACAGCACATATCATAGGCAAGCTATTGCATGCCTCAAGGCTATCTCTAAGAATACGCAAGTCTGCTCCACTGTCAAGAGCAAAGTAATAATTGCAGGGCAATCTATAGTTTCTGTCCTTTGTTATTACGTGACAAAAAGGACAAGAAAAGAAAACAATGTGTAAACACTACCACACTAACAGTTGCCACCACTCCTTTACTACCTGCTGTGGTTAGTGTGTGCTTTGGAGCAACAGTTGCCACCACTCCTTTACTACCTGCTGTGGTTAGTGTGTGCTTTGGAGCAACAGTTGCCACCACTCCTTTACTACCTGCTGTGGTTAGTGTGTGCTTTGGAGCAACAGTTGCCACCACTCCTTTACTACCTGCTGTGGTTAGTGTGTGCTTTGGAGCAACAGTTGCCACTTTACCACATTTCATCCCTTTATCATGATCTAAGTAACAACTAAGCAGTTAAAACCCTGCAAAAAAAATCTTGTTTTCTTTCAAAAACTCTCAGTCTGCCCAGCCTCTGGATCAGAAATCAACTTTTCCAACACTAATGACTGGGTGGCTTGTTCATTTCAAGACTACTGTGATCGAATAAACCTTTAGAGGCTTCAGCAACATCTTATTTAGAAGAGGGGTTGGTAACCTTTATTCTGACCTAAATTCCAGTGTTATAATGCCAGTGTTGATCAGATTGCGAGAATATCTACCCAGTCATCTCTGGCTGAGAGAAACATGTTCTCAATTTCCTGGTACCACTCAGAGATGTTGACCATGTCCAAAGAAAACCCAACACAAATTTGCTTGGCCCATCTGGCCCTTGCTGTTATCCAATCAAAATTTCAAACTTCCTCCTCCAATCCTGTGTTATTTCAAGACTATATATCAGGCTGGGAGTATCTTCCCTACAGGTAGCATATGTGACATTGTCTTGATTTATAGGTCCCTTCATTATAAATAACTTCACAACAGATGTCAAAATTTCAAGAGCAACAGAAGAACTTTCGAGTAAAACACAGACTTGGTTTAGTCACACAAGTCACTACAGTAGCTGGCACCACAGTTATCATTAACGAAGACAGTGTCAGCTGCACCACAACTAAAGTGCTGCACCACAACTAAAGTTATACACTCCGTGCCATTATCATCTCGCATAGTAGTGGTATACAGACACTGATTCATGTTTAATTTTTGCCTCTGACATCAATTAACAGAATTGTTAAAAAAATTTTTTTAATTAAGCAATAAAACTTATAAGTTAGTATACATGTAAATAATTTGTGAAGAAATTGATTTTTTGCTTGGCAAAATGCCAATTTACAGGTTGTCTTGCTTTTGAGGTTGCCGTACATTTAGGCAAATACGGTACCGTATTCATGCATTGACAACCTCAGCAGGTGACAGGCATATTAAGAAATGCATCTCACTGACAATAACAGAAAATTAAGGCTTCCACCTGCCTGCAGCTAGTTTGCTTGTTTGAAGCCTCAAAACACGCAAGCTCTAAAGGCAACTGTTGCTTACTTATCATTTGCCTCATCACCTCTATGCACTAGGCGCTCTACTGTCTCTCCATCGGCAACTCGCCTGAATGTGACTTCAGTGGCAACTCTGTATTTTTATGGCACACTTATAAAGTTAAAAGTACAATGACACAATTACAGAGTTTCTGTGTAGAAAATTTAGTAACTAAAACTGGTTCTGAAAGCACCTATTTTAGCCATTTTCATTCCCCAAAAAAATTCTTGGAGTTGAAATGAGAACTTAAAACTTGTCTTTGCGGACAAAATGTTTCCTAACTGCTTTTCTTGTGTAGACACTACTACAAAATATTCAACAGTTTTTGAATTACACATTTTTTTTTACCAAATCTCTACATACTTCATGCGCCAACCAGGCAGAGTCTTTAATTCCCTTGCAAATGCACAGTGAAAAAATTAATATTACAGCTGTTGACAAGGGAAAATGTGTCCTTTTATAAGAACACATCAAACCATGATGCATACTCACTGAACTATTTAAGCACAACAAAGCTCATTAATGACATATTTTTAATGTCAAATGGTAATGGCTCATTGATTGGATAAGTACCAACAAAATTATTTTTAAATGAGAAAAAAAGTTTGGACATTCAAGACAGTTTCACAGTACCTTGAACAAGTCAACGAACTCCAGCTTGATGACATCAGGCTGTGGAAAAGACTCTTGGAACCTCTTCATTTTACCCACAGTCAAAGGCTCGTCTTCACCTCCAATATCATTATCTCCAGGAACGAACACTAACTGTGGGTACAAAATGAGGATGAAAATGCAAACAAACAGGGAAAAACAAAGGTTCCTTTAATTAATGACTGCATACAGTACTTCAAAATGAAAATTTTGAAGTACTGTTAAAGCCACGAAATTTGGTGCAATTAAATGGTTTTTACCATAAAATGTCACCTACTGTAACTTTCTTAAATAATAACATTTCCCCTAAAAGCTTCTACGTGCTTATTGAACACCTGTAACATTTTTTTATAGAAGGTAATCACAGA
The DNA here is from genome assembly GCA_002778355.1 of Clitarchus hookeri. Taxonomy (NCBI): domain Eukaryota; kingdom Metazoa; phylum Arthropoda; class Insecta; order Phasmatodea; family Phasmatidae; genus Clitarchus; species Clitarchus hookeri. Next base: position 144,294 of record NQII01005555.1, read on the forward strand.
GGATACAAAATTACCCTGCCCCACCATTTCAAAAAAAAGCTCAAGGAATATAGTAGTTGAAAGAGAAAATTGTTACAACAGTAAATTTGTCCAGTCCATGCACAAGTTCCAAAATGTTGCATCACATGTTCTTGCTCATATTAGACAACTTTTTTTTAAAAATTCACTATGCACGTAACAAATCCTTTTCCTATTTTGAATTTAATTAAATTTTAATAAACACAGATATCAGTACAAATAACAGTACTAGTATAACATATGTTGAATCTGTGAAATGGCACTAACTGCATTCAACTCATTACATGACCAATAACTTACAGTGAGTTGTGCCAGAGAAGTGAAAATGACATATTAGCCACAAACACTGTAACCATATCAATACTATGAACTGCAGACAGTAAATTGACTGAATTACTGCATAATTATCTGCAGTAAAATATGGTGGAAATGGGCTGCTAGGCTGTCCACACGTGCTGCTTCAAGTACAGAAGTACAGTAGTCATAGTGAAATACATGGCACTGTGCATCCAGGTCAATGACCATCTCACACACACATGCACGCGCGCACGCACACACACACACGACGTGAACCACGTGTGATCTCATGACCACTTGCACCTTAGCAGTCACTCACACCACCTAGCTGACACCGAGCCGAAGTGAACACTCGGTCGCGAGTACGTCAGTATAGGTCAGCGAGAACAGTAGACACCCGCCTAGTCGTTATGTACTACGTGACTCAAGTGACAGTCTTGCTTTATTTACCTCAAAAGGTAACTCTTGGGGGGAAATAACAAGTGCTCCAACACGATGTCCCCCCGAAAGCCAAAGCTGTCAGGCGCCCCGGCGATTGGAAAGAACATCGGTGCAACTCGCGCCGCGATGTCCGGCATCCTTTCCATCTGCATGACGTCGACCGGCCTGCTGACTGGGATATCAGTGCTACGTGATCCCCAAGTGCGGTTAAACAGTGGGGAATAAAATCCTGAAGCAATACAAAGTGAAAAAAATGTGGTATGAAAATAAATTAAATTAATTTCTTCATTAAAACCTTAAACAAGCATGGCTACCCACACCCCTTTTCAGGGATGGACTCGTCGCCCACCCAGGCTGGAACACTGACTCGCCCATCGGCGAAACAAACCGGAAACTGATATACACTTGTGAAACTTACCGGAAACTGAAATGAATTCAGTTTACCGTTATTCCAGTCAATTTTAGTACGTTAATTATGTTCAATGCTTAAAATGGTAGTTATGTCTTTTCTTCACAGCAGACTGCCTAAGGCTTCACAGTTTTTACTTTATGTTTTTAGTGCGGTGACATCCCCCATGACGTCACAGTCAGAAACATAATTAACACTTAATTAATCACTGGGATGTCACAAACAAGTTGTTCACCATGAAATTGTATTTTGTAGCATATTAATTAGCATTAAGATAATTCATGTTATTTTTCACGTAATTTTTGGAGCAGTCTTCGGCCACTATTAGAGGAATCAGACGCCATTATTTTAGTCTGACTTCAGCACTCGGCCCAGCCGGCAGCACGGGAGTTTNAGTCAATTTTAGTACGTTAATTATGTTCAATGCTTAAAATGGTAGTTATGTCTTTTCTTCACAGCAGACTGCCTAAATAGGCTTCACAGTTTTTACTTTATGTTTTTAATGCGGTGACATCCCCCATGACGTCACAGTCAGAAACATAATTAACACTTAATTAATCACTGGGATGTCACAAACAAGTTGTTCACCATGAAATTGTATTTTGTAGCATATTAATTAGCATTAAGATAATTCATGTTATTTTTCACGTAATTTTTAGCGCAGTCTTCGGCCACTATTAGAGGAAACAGACACCATTATTTTAGTCTGACTTCAGCACTCGGCCCAGCCGGCAGCACGGGAGTTTCGCTCTGCGCGGACCCACTCGGCACATTAATTTTAGGCTGCAATCACTTTCAATTCAATAGTATTTTCATGTAACTGGAACCTTTTGCTTAATTCGTGCTGAGGGGACGACCGTCTGTCTTCCTTTCATCTTTAACAGGACTTAACCCAAACCGTGTAACTGCACCTAAATTGTCATGGCTTAGACCCTTATTAAACAGCAATGGTCACCGGCAGACCACAGTGCCGGGTCCGCATAAACTTATCACATATCAGCGTAAGTGCATATGTACCAATTATGTAAGTAAACGTCTTGAATAACCATGAGTGTTTATTTACTTTACTCCTTGGGGTACTTTGGGCGCTGCACTATTGCAGCAGTAACAAGTGTAAGTAAGGCGTGCGAGGTGGCCTACGACCTCATCAGCATAAAGAGTGAAACCACTAGGTATGTGCAATTATTGGTAAGTCCATCATTCATAAGCACCGCAGATCGACAGAGGACTCCAGGGACCCACAGGCCATCGACAGCACGACCCTCACCAAGTTATGGCAAAGGGAAATTTCACCAGTTTTTGCCTTAACCTGGCAAGCTGGGTAAGGCAGGAACCCCCTACACCAACATCCCTGGAACCCCCTGCACATCATAAATATACATACATACATATATATTTAAAACAAATCTCCAAGATAAATCTTTGCCCTTTTTTCTTTCTGCGCAATAGCATTTTCTGCTAATTACTGCCATTCTTTGTGTCCACAAACTATGTTGTATTAAAAAATTTTGATTTAGAATGTCGACTAATTCCAGCAATAATATGCACAACCAATAATTTGTACCTATAAGAAGACTATACACCTGGAGTTTGACCTGCATTGCATTGTGTTGTGTTGAAAATACACATTTTTTACAAAATCGCCTTACACACGTTGCATGTACTGATCTACAAAAAGCAAATACACGTGGGACGAGTTATGAAGACTACTTTCAAGACACCATGCAAATTAAAGTCCCATAGTTCCAGCGGTACAAGGGGAACACTGCATGCCATTTCGGAGACTTGCATTTAGTTGTGCTGGGACAACAGTTACGTGGGTCGGTGCTACCCTTATCACTTCCTTGCTTCTTCGCTTCAAATGGCCAAAACAACTCCAGGCACATAGGACTCTTAATGGAGAAATTTTTCTAATCTAAACAGTTTTGTTTGTGTTAGCTGGTAGTGAAGTGATGATGGACGTACAAAAGAATAACGGCACTAGTCCAACCCACCACAAGCACCCACGAAACTCCAGCAACTAAGGTCCAAAGATCAAGTACACTTCCAGTCACCTTTACGCTGGGGTCAACACGGAAGATGCTCTGGAACCTGTACAGATATCGGCTGTACTCCTCTTCGCTTGCTATACTGCCCTCATCCATCAGATCTCCCAGGAACATGACTACGTCTGGGCGAATGTGGTCCACTGCTCTACGGAATGTTTTCGATAAATACCTGTCAGGAAAAACAAATATGCTGCAGTAACACATTCTTTGTAATGAATGAATAGAAGCTAAGCTGAGAACCTCAAAACAGAATTTCTTCTCCTAGTTCTGTAAAAAAAAATTAAACTGGACAAAAATGGTTGTTACAACTTTTAACTGGTTACTCGGAAAGAATGAAAAAGCATGCCAGACTTAATTTTGATTTAGTTTTTTTTTTATCAATACCATTATTTGGGGTATTTCACAAGTTTACCTCTTCCTGCACTTCAACTCCACTGCATCTTCACAACAGTGTCCCTATAGAGTATCTGGCATATTCAAATAATTGCCGGACCAACACTTACTAGCAGGGCCACCCACAGAAGGGACAAATGGGGCAATTTGCACTCGGTTACAGTCATTATAACTTGCTGTCATTGTCATACAACGATGCAAAACCCGCTCATAAAATATTTTTTACATTTGTCCCCTCTGCGGGTGGCCCTGCTAAGAAGTGTTGGTCTGCCAATTATTTACATATGCCAGCTACTCTATAGGGGCTCAGCCCTGAGATGCACTTAGGTCCCATCCCTACCCAGGACTTCAGACTCCCCTCTGTTTATAATAAGGTAGGTTAAAAAAATTGGCTGTGTTGTCTAGCTTGATGTCTCTCCTAATTTTTATAAGTCTTTAAATTTATGGAGGATGGTTGTACACATTTCTCATGTCTGAGATTCCAGTGGAAACTCTGTTGGATAAAGTGCTGAACATAAAAAACAGTTTTTGTTACACGTATATCATAAAACATATTTAATGTATGCAAGGAGCACAAGAAGCTTAAGGCAAGTCTGAAGCTCAAACAAATGTTAGTCTTCATGTATATCACAAGCTCCAGTTTTTGTAATTTATGAAAATTTTTTACTGCTTGACCAGCCTTAGCTACAGAGTGGTTCTCTCAACAGGAAACATTTGTGTCTATCGAAGCAGAATACCATTCAGCAAAGTGGATTGTATCTGTGAGCCTGTTTCAGCATATACTCTAGGATGACTTTCTTTTGTAACTCAGGGAGCCATACAAAAATATTATTGATAGATATTTGGTTTTGCTGGAAAATTAAACACTCTGAATCTCAAATTTGTGTTGAATACATTAACAGTCTTTGAAAAAAACCATGACAGTGAGGAGACCTGGCGCTGAGAGCGGCACAAATGTACTTGGTGATCTCACCTGTCATTATCCCACCGGGTGAGGGAACCCTTGGGGAAGTGCGACTCATACTGTTCCCCCAATAACTGCGGGTCGGCGACCAGAAGTATCGTCACGCACCTCGCAGCACCTTCACAATGCAGTTGCGGCCACCAAAACCACTTCTGCAAGGAGTAGCTGAGGAACTCATTGTACAGCACCAGTGTCGCCAACACCGCCAGTAGAACTTTTCCTGTGCTCCTTCTGATCAACAAACAGAAGTTTTGTGTGTTACATGTGAGTAATTAATAATTTCACAACCAATGGTGAGTTGTGGATGTGTTGCATGGGAAGTAACGCTTGGTGAAGACTGTACACAGCTCTGAGTGTGTTATGAAGCACTCTTCACAAAGATGCATTATGCAAGACACAAGAAAAGAATTCTTCAGTAATATAAGCGAGAACTTCCAGTGATGTGATGGTGAATTCCTTCCTTTGCAACACACACAATATATGCTTCACCACTGTCAACATCATCAGCTTGAACATAACCCTTGGTTTTATATTTTTTGTAATAATTTTTTTTTTCTTTTGTGGCAAAAGTATAGATTTTTAGTTTGACTAGTACTTATAAATGAATCATAATGTATGGTTTAGTTTCTGTATTTGTCCGCTGCTCATGCAGAAACCAGTTAAACATTTCTGATGTGTCAGCAGTAGCAAACAGTGATATGGTTGCATTAGTAATGGTTTATGAAAGTGCAAAGCAGGGAGAAACAGAAAATTAATTAATTAGTACCAAGCCACAAATAACAAGTACTGCATTTAACAGTGTGTATTATTTGGTTGGTGATAATAAGTGCATCTCTGTCTACTTCTGCAAGTATTTGTCTAGTACTAGAAATTAGTAGGGGCTTGTATTCTTACATTTAAAGTTTGACATGTATACATCTTTAAAATCAGACTGACACATGGGATACTGGGGCGCAATGTAATATTTGCATGACAATCCACTCCAACACTAATGAAATTAATGTAGTGTCATTTGATCGTGCATATGAATACAATGCAAGTGTAAACTTTAGTGAGCATGCGCAAGATGCAGATGGGGTCCTGCATCCACTGAGCAGCAATTTTGGGTGTGGGCGAAATTTTCTGGGCAATGTATCTTGTGACACTAATGTGTTATGATTTTAGTGCCAAATGAAAGATCTCATCTAGATCTGTCAATTTAAGCCATACAAGCCAAGAATCCATTTCTTTACTTTCATTCCAGTCCCATATTCCAAAAAAAGTATAACCTGCTAACACAGATGTAAACACACAAAATCCATGGCTACAAGAGAGACAGAAATTTGTTTTACAATTTTTTTTTTTTTTTCAGTGTTAGACCAAACCAATAACATCCACTCACAGCTGCAGTGACAAAAAAGAGACTACAATAGCAAAAGAGGTCCCATTTATAAACACCCCCTTGCTTTTCCAGTGTTTACAATCAGTCTATACATTTGCCTCAACCTGTGATTGAAGACTGAATGATTCTAGTTCCCAAAACATCACAACTGTTGTTGTTAACAGGAAGTCTGCTACGATTGTCTGTGTTCTGTTATTCAGAGTTATTTGTGCATATCTGTATATACCATTGTCAAAATTTTAATAATTTGTTGTGATTTTTTTTTTTGTTCCTTTGCTATAACCAACTTAATTTCTTTTACAGAACCTACTATATGTCGTTTACGCATCTGTTGATGACAGCTAACATTAATGCTGGAGTCACAATATTACGGTGAGTACGACAACAGCCTGAATAAGCCAAGAAATTTATAATAACTAATAGGAAGCAAAGTCAACCAGACAAAATAGCAGCCCAGATAGCATGAGTGCTAGATTCTGTTTCTGCTTTTAGTTGTCTCAGGCTCATCAGGGTACACAAAGAATGCAAAAACTATATTACAAAACCAAAATTTTGGGCATATTTTCCTACTGTAGTAACTATGAACCACTCAAAATTTATATTTTGGTACCATTTGGCGAAGAAACAGAAAACTGTAGACAGCTTAAGTATTTAAAATTTTTAATGTTATCTACCCAGATAATGTTTGCTAATCCTTCACCAAACGGCTGAAAAACAAACATTCTGAGTGGTGCAAAGTTACCCCAGCAGGTGCAAAGCAAACCCGGTTTACAGTAAATAATAAACTTAGCATCAAAACTACCCTTAATATTATCACAAGCAAAGAATCATTCTCTTTATCATGAGGTTTATGATGTAAATATTGGATATTTTGTGGACAACTTGACATATTAAGATTTCCCAACAGCCACGCACAACACTTTTTGGAAAGTTATTGTTTGGGGACTATGAAAACAGAATACAATATAACACAGAATTTAGTGGTGTTCTGGCATCATATTGGGCTATCACGTTGTACCCACTGTGCTATTTTAATTCCAGCACGACTGACTTCTGTAATATTCTGGGTTCTCTGCGACAAAGCTCTGCAATTACATATGTTGAGAATAACTTTTCTACACAAAACATTCAAAAATTACATAAAAAGATGGTTGTGTAAACTTTTGGTGAGAAAACGAACTATAACAACAAAATATGTACCATATACTATAGTTTCAAATTAATTTTGTATTATGCCCTTTTCTTAAATTCTGTTTCAACCTGTATAAGGCCTAATTGGTACGATCCAAACCAGGAGGGATGAACGCACCCTCGATAGCCCCTACTTTATATAATTTCTGACTCTTCAGTCGAGGACATCACAGCTGATTGAGCAGTTTCAATGGTTTAGGTTTTTTTGGTTACTTTAAAGAAAACTGATTTCGTATCTTCTCATTTATTTCTGCTTCGAAAGTGCTCAACTATGCAGAAAAATATTTGAATTGCATTATTAAAACTTTCTAATGAAATAAGTTGCAATGAAATTATTTTTGACTTCAATGCATTAAATTAAGAATTACCTAAATTTCTGACTTTTAACCATTGAAGATTTTTCTGGATATTATCAGTATGCCGAGTTCGCACAATACTGAAACATGCGCATTTTATATGATCGTCTTCGCACGACACATAAACATTTATTATGTAAATATGATTTGAACCTTGAATATCTTCTTTTGTTTTTTAAAGAGTTATTATGGCCTTCTCTTTGCGCTCACGGCCAACATCGACGATTCCAAACAAAACAAAAAAGACAAACAATTCTGCATAAGACCAAAAATTCATAAATGGAAGGTCCATTTAACTCAAGAAAACGGTCAAAACTGTACAAACACAAAACGACGCCGCTTGCCCCGACGCCAAACTCAAAAATTCCAAACCGTCACTGACAGAGGCTTCAGAAGAACTAATTGACCTTTCATTCTGCTGATTCGTCAGTAACACCAAAGAATATATGTATCTTAACTCACAAAATTAGATAATCAACCACACAGAGATCTACACACCACTCTAGAGCACAGAAGTTTTCATCAACATGGCCTCGTGATTATACACGCGAGTACATGTGCCTGTACTAGATAATGAGTATCAGGATTTAATATTGAGTATTGATACCGTGGGATTTTGGTAAGTATTTAAGGTACATTTAAAGAATAGTGACTTTTCCGACAATATAAGAATAATTCATGGGGAGTGGTACAATTCCACTCTACTAATTAGACACAACACATAACGTATTATCAATACAAACCACAAATACGATAGGGGGAGGGCTATGAAAATCAGGAAAAATGTGGGGCACGATATCTGTAAAATATGTACGTTATCGTTATATTTTCTTAAGTAAATACGGTAAATTCAAAAAGACCTAAATGAACAATACCCGCCTTCACAATGTATAAATACAGGGGTACTATTTGCCAACACAAGATACAGTATACCTTCTTGTGGACGTTCATGGAACACCTGTGAGTTACACATCCTGAATTAAGGGGTTTAATTGGATCATGTATGCTACATATCAAATAGCTACACAACCAACAATATATTCTGTACCATATAAGAAGGCCACTTTTTGACAGCTTGGCCAAAGTAGCGCCACTGTTTACATCTGATTACGTATCCTTCCGACATCAGCTGGTCCATCAAGTCGGGGCTGAATTTTTTATCAACACCCTGTCAGCTAATCCACTTGTCATTGTACTGTAATGCTAAACAAATTTTAAGATATTTTAAGACTGACATCTGTCTAAAAAAATAAGTAGGTTATAAAAGTAACAATATAAAATGTTGCAAATAATTAGATATTTGCTAACTCTTTTTTAATTTGTCTGAAATAGTGAATTTGGGTTAACATTTGCGAGACGGTCTGTTGTATCTATTATCACACTTTGGACTTTATAGCTAATATATTCGAGTTGGAAATATGTGACGTGGAATAACATTAGATTTGCTTAAAAACTATTCAGCGTGTTCCACTTTTTTCGGAAACAAGGAAATGGTTTTCGGAAAAACTATATGGCGTATAATTTACGTAGACGAACGGTTACCTGCTGAATAGATATTACTTGTACTCAAAATCGCTGAACACGAAATATATGTTACTTGAAAAATTATACAGAGCTCGCGGGAAAATAAAACAATTTGTATATGCGTGTAAATACGTTATTTTAAACAACAAAACTATAATATGTTTCTGGGTGTAATACGGGATATGGATAACAGATAGTGTGGAAGTACATGTTGTAACAGATGGTGTGCCTGTAACTCACAAGATGGCAGCACATGGTTGGAGAGTCTGCAAACTTTCAATTTTTTCATTACATTTGGATACAGATAGTTTTATTGTTCATCTCATTTTGAACACCTATACAATACTATTTTATCACGAAATTACGTTTCTAAAACTAAAAACTGGTGTTTTATGACCACATAAAATAAAATGTATTAATTAATCTACGAACTCTTTCTTATCCGCATATTTTCTGCTTGTCTGATGTGTGCCGACACTGCTCTCAGAATAGCCAACGTAATATTAACTTCTGTTCGTTCGTGCATCAGCAGATACAGGATTTTGTAAATGGCATGCTGTTTGTTTTGAATACTTCAAGTGTCACTCACTGACTGTCAGAATGTGGCTTTCTTATATGAAATGAACCATATCTAAATCCTTTGATGACCTACTACAAAATTCAAAACCGTGTCATATACATATACCACACATAATAAAACGTGCTAGAACCATAATAAGTACGCTCGCGTAGGGTCATCCACCACTGTGATTCACCTATAATGAAGTTAGGTTTAATTTGGTTAGGTCTGCTGCATTTTACATGACTGGTGGCAAAATTATGTAAGCCCTTCAATTAACACACTCGCACGCAATACTACACGGTACAATTCACTACAATATGATCACTGTCTATGCTAAAAGGCCAAATGTATTATGTTACTCGCCCATAGAATCGAAATAGTTCGTAGATAATTAAGTACGAAACGTTAACGTGCATTCAATTACTCCAAACTCCATAGACACTCAAATTACCTCACAAATATTATATTTTAACATTTTCCATGCATATAATGGCACAGAAATTTAACACGCCAAACAGTGTTGTTATAGCACTAGTACATCACAAATCCCCGTACAGTCAAAATCACATGTTGCACTGAAGTGGCGCAAATTCCCACAATACAACTGTGATGTAAACCAGTTTCGATGAGCATTTGTTTCCTGTCTCTTATGCATCTTTGTTCACCAAATTTATTGTAATGTATTATGGCAATACACATCAACTATTTATAAACACCATCTTTTAATGTCTTTTTGTATGATATATTATATGCATATTTATTCTACTAGTAATACATTACGCAGTACAATCCTCTCGTTAATATAAACAAGGTAAGCCTTGAGTAAATCAACAGAATTACATGATGTTCCGACTCTGTTTGATTGGTGTGTATTTTACCTGTATTACCTTACCACTTCGGTATAAATATACCCTGTGAATGACGTTTTATACATTAAGGATTGGTTTCAAAAATATTCTCGCATTTAATACAATTTAGCAACCCGATATAAATATATTGGACATACATTTTACGTGTTTTACTGCATAAACACTGCAATATTCCTAGCCCTCCTCACTATCAAATTTCATGGTATATACTGCAAATTACGTGAAGCCCCACTAAAACTCGTATTAAGTGTGATTAGTAATAACCATCTGATGCGGACCACTCCTGCGTGGTCGGTCACGGCCACTGTCATCATGTCATCGGCCCACGGCTCTCCGGCACCAGTGTGGCCCGTGGAACACGCACATCGTACGTCTCGATGCGTGTCCATGTCGTACACCGAGTGATAAAACTGTGTGCTTGTGGTGTCCCTAGAGAGATCTGTGTAATTAGGATAGGAATCAATTGTTAGAATGTGTAGTAAATAGCCTTAGATTTTATTGCCCATGGGCAAATGTTCGTGCAATTCGTCCTAAGGGGATTGCAAAGTAATCGCAGAATAAATGCATGCCATGTGCATATTTAATGAGGTGTAGAATAACAATAACAATATTTTAAGTGTTCTATACAATTTTCCGAGGGCAATTGTGTTTCTAATAAACCCAATTAGTGATGTGAGGAATGGTTAGTCTTTCTTTCAACCTGACCGTTCCGGTCGTAGAGAGCCCCAAAATTTCCCACCTGCTATGCAATGCACCACATAATCATGTTTTGCATTTAAATTAGTGCTTAATTAAGAACTCTTAACTATCTATGACGCGGTCGGTTACTAGAGTTGGAATTTAATGATTATGGATTTGCCCGGCGCCACAGCTCCGCGGTGAGCTGATGAGATTTTTGGGTCGTTCGGCCGACGGCCCAGGGGTTCTCTGGTAACACACCGTCAGATATTATGAAATTGCGAGCTGTATGGCCACTGCGCACGCCTGAATTAATAACGCACTCAAGTTTTATATGTATATAATTATTTTATTGAACACTTTGATCAAACACGTGGTGACCGCGTGGTCATATAAACACACTGCTGGATTATAATTACTTAAGGCGCGTGACGCTGCTCTCTCCTCGGTGAGATGTAACATAAAAATACTAGTTGCTTCGTGAATGATATGATGATGCGATTGCTGAGTGAGGTTGCAGCCTGAGAGGCTGGTACCGAGGTTCTTGTGAAACGAGAGACTTACCACGTCCGATCGCGCCGAAGTGATGTTGCCTACTAGACTGCCCAATGCATCGGCTCGCGCCACCTAAGCACGGCCGACACCTGG
>NQII01005556.1:0-17967 GCA_002778355.1 Clitarchus hookeri
GGTTTGTTTGATGAGCGGAGTGTAGAGTGTGGTGGCGGTGGGTCCTGTCAGCAGGTTCCAACAGCCCAGCGTGTTCGCACAGACATTGGCGGCGCTGGAGGCGCACCCCGTGTGTCAGGGCCTCACGTTGCAGTCCTTCCTGCTGGTGCCCATGCAGAGGATCACCAAGTTGCAGCTGCTGGTGGGCGCCGTGCTTAACTGCATGGACCCCGCCGACGACGAGTACCCTGACTGCAAGCTCGCGCTGCAGCGCATCAGCGACGTGAGTGCACAACACACTGCACCTCAGTNGACGACGAGTACCCTGACTGCAAGCTCGCGCTGCAGCGCATCAGCGACGTGAGTGCACAACACACTGCACCTCAGTTAGACCGAGTGTCCCCGGCTCTGGCTCGACAACTGCCACTACTTCTGTCCAATTCACGTGTTTAAACAGTCATGTCATGTTTGTTTACATTTCACCTAACCTCAAACTCGCACTATTGCGAAAAAAAAATTCCATTTTACATATTTTGATTGTCCTATATAATTTTTGCATTACAACTCAGTTAAAAGTAGTAAACTAGCATCTCAAAGCACTTATTTAAATAAACCACGTGCTTCTCTTAGTCGAAGAACAAAATTCGTGTGTTAGCATCTCAAAGCATGTATTTAGGTAAAGAGTACGCTAAACTTAGTGGAAACTGTGTGATTTGGACGGTTGTTTATGAAGGAAAGTAGTTCAGTGTTGATACATGGCGAGGGTTACTACTCAGTAGTCATACTCCTCACATTCCCCTTACGGAGTGCACCCCTCTCACCCCCTCCATTACTTCACCCACTGGAATCATAGACTTCGTATGAGGCGCATTGATTTCCTTCTGTATATAGTTCATTCGTGGTTACTTCAAATTTTTCTGAAAACTTGCTAAAGTTGTAATGCCGGTGTATTCCGCCTCGTGCAAACAAAGCTTAANGGTTACTTCAAATTTTTCTGAAAACTTGCTAAAGTTGTAATGCCGGTGTATTCCGCCTCGTGCAAACAAAGCTTAACCAAGTCTAGAAAATTACACCGAACGGACAGCGCACCGCATTTGTGCGCATTCAGTTTAATAAGATTTTGCTTAAGAACCACTTCTTACTAGGCATTACCAACACACTTGTTTTCTTTCTGTTTTTATTGATACTAATTATAATGCAAATACTAAAATGTGTACATAAAACAAAAGGAAAGGTTCAATTTGACCAAATTTGAAATGAATTTTGGTTAACAGGACTATTAAACGCTTGGGATGCATGGAATATTCTTAGGAAACAACCAAACACGTAATACCGCGAATAGACAATATGCTCTCGCCATCGGCTGAAAATTTGCCACCAGAGAATCGCATCATCAGTAACATCCGCCATTTTTTTAAGTAATGCCACTTGAAATAAAGTTTTTATTTAATATCTCGGGAAACAATCGACATATTACTACCAAAAGCACTTCAGCAGGTGGTGTAAACTGGTATGTTTTAAGTAGGTCGGGCAATTATTTTCCAAATGTTGGCGATATAAACATTTTAGTTCAGTAAATTTTATTAGNTATGTTTTAAGTAGGTCGGGCAATTATTTTCCAAATGTTGGCGATATAAACATTTTAGTTCAGTAAATTTTATTAACGAAACAAATTCCAAGTTAACTTTGTATGCTGGCAGAACATATTACAAACATTAAATTTGTTTGTACAGAACCTCATTTCTCTACCATTTTATAAGTCAGCCCCACAATAAATATAAGGTTTTATGGCATATCTTGGGAAACAATTACCCATTTTGACCAAATCTGGCAAAACAAAGTTGTACTATTGTAGGCCATATAAATATATGTATTTTTTTTTAAATAACAGGTACTTATTTTCAGAATGGCCGCTATAAAATAATTTTAGCTTAGTGTGCTATATCTACGGAACTATGTTATCGATTTAAAATTAACTTTGCAATAATTTTTCATAGTTTAGTATTTATATCTACATGACATCGAAAGTTGGGCAGAAGAATATAAGTGATAATCTATTAGAGCACATTGATATGTAAAATGTGTTATGACTACTTGGTACGATATTTAGACATATGATTCTTACATGTCTCCACATCTGGCATGCGCAAAGTATAACATACCTTCTCGGCGACTGAAAAATTACGCTCTCTCTAATTTTAATCAGTGACTAAAATAAGAGAAACTCTTGTCACAGATCGTCAATTAATAAACAACTATCGACAGGTAAATTTGGTGAATGTAGTAGTGTGACTTACTGAACTCCGGTGGGAATTACCATCAATCAGTGAGTTTCAAAAAACCTATCGAGGGAAATTGGGGTAGAGTGCACTTTCCAGCTGCGCAGAACCATCACTGTGTTGCAACTTTAAACAGCTGTTTATTCATTAAAGCCATCACAACTATGTAACTTCCACTAAGGCTAGCACATACACTTCCTCTTATCAATTGCAATACAACTGCGATATAATAAAGCTATATAATGTTATTCTGTACACATTATTAATTATAACTAAGCGAGGGTTTTCTATGAACCCAAAAGTAAACAAATGGCTTGTCAATGTTGGTGTTGACAGTTGTTATGGCAGTTTGTGAGGCAGTTTCGAGGACATGTGCGGTAGATGACAATCAGTCTGCCTTGTCTTTAATTTACGTTTTTCGCTGATTTCACCAACTCCGTGCCGTTTTGGCTATTTCATACTCACAGCACAATTAAGGCCAAGGCTAAGGCTTGACGTCTCACGTTAATCTACAGATTAGTAAAGACGATCAGACCTCTGCGATTTCAGTGCCGGCTGGGCTGGGAGCTAGTCGATTGGGATAAACAGGATAAGTATAAAAGAATTCCCCAACTCTGAAGGTCTATAATATCAAAACCAAATAAACCTACAACCTTGGTTGACCAATCAAATGAACCGTGAAACTGTGAAGTTTGTTTACCATACATTCATAAATGTTCAACGTGACCACCACGAGCGGCCCGAACGACATCTACGCGATAATCAAACTCGTTCCACACTCTTGTTAGCATGTCCGGTGTTACTGTTTGGATGGCGTTCGTAACTCTCGTTTTGAGGTCGTCAATGTTAGCCGGTAATGGTGGACGAAACACTTAATCCTTTATGTAGCCCCATAGAAAAAATTCTCACGGGGTAAGTTCCGGGCCTCTTGTGGACCAGTGCTGAAGAGCCTGGTCACCAGCTGCTCCTCGACCAATCCAGCGTTGCGGCAACGTCTCTTTCAGGTATCCGCGAACAGGTAGGTGCCAATGGGGTGGCGCACCATCCTGCTGGAAAATGAAGTCCCCCACCGCCTCTTATAACTGAGGAAACAACCACTCTGTAAGTATGTCCAAATAAGGGATTCCAGTAATAGTGGGCTCGTGAAAAAAGAAAGGGCGGAAAACATTGTCTTTGGATACAGCGAAAAACACGTTCACTTTGGGAGAAGCGCGCTCGTATTCGGTGGTTTCATGTGGAGGCTCCTGACCCCATATCCGCACGCTGTGCCGGTTCACCTTACCATTTGTATGGAACGTCGCTTCATTGCTAAAAACCAGCTTAGACATGAAAGAATCGTCTACCTCGTTTTGGGCAAGAACGAACGCGCAGAAATCACGTCTCAGTTCTTATCCCTTTCGGTAAGAGCCTGTACAAGCTATAACCTGTATGGTTTGTACAGCAATCGCTTTCGCAACACTGTCCACACCGTTGATTGAGGGATTTGCATTTCCCAGCTAGCTTGTCGAGTTGATTTTCTCGAACAGCGAACGAACGCTTGTTCAATCCGTTGCACATTCTCTTCGGACACACGCGGCCACCCGGAACTTTTGCATTTGCAAAGGCACCCTGTGACACGGAACTGACGAAACTAACCTACGATACTCCACCTATCAGGAGGATGACGTCCGTATTTGCGACGGAATTCACATTGAATAGTCGTAACCGATTCACATTTAGCAAACTGAATAACACAGAACGCCTTCTGTTGTTCCGTTGCCATCGTGATGCGGACTAACACACAACACACATTCATAGTGCGACGACAGACGCTCCCAGTGTCATCTCTTGGCACATAAAGGAAACATCAGACCGTCCCCTCCACATTGATGTGTTGAATGCGAGCTCATTTCCCCCTCACCTCCTCAAATCGAGCGTTACGAACGCCATCCAAACCGTAACACCGGACATGCTGACAAGAGCGTGGAACGAGTTTGATTATCAAGTAGATGTCATTCGGGCCTCTCGTGGTGGTCACATTGAACGTTTATGAATGCATGGTAAACAAACTTCACAGTTCCATGGTTCATTTTATTGGTCAATCAAGGTAGTAGGTGGTTTGGTTTTGATATTATATACCTTCAAAGTTGGGGTATTCTTTTATTCACATTCTGTATACAGTACTCGTAAATTGATTCGTGCAGGGCGTCGTATTTCTATATATTTGACTACTGAAGGTTTATAATATCTTAACTGAATATATATAAAAGACTGAACAGGTATTTAGACGAGTTATACCGAGTTATAGTTACAAAAAAAAAAGGGGGGCATAGACAATTCTTCTTTCAGAAAGGTTGTTGTTGGTGAGGTGTTTGGTGGGGTGATTCCATGTGCCTTGAATACTGACGTGAATTTTAAGTACTAAATATACGTGCTAAATTTTACTAAAAAATTAATTTTGAGTCCCAGATATGATATGTTTGCATAAGTGATTTATGCTAAAAATCTACATTTGATTTAGTAAAATCGAAACAAACCAAGTGAAATTGCATATAAAAAGAAATAAAATCACAATTTATAAAATTAAATAATAAATATGTGAGACCACAAATTGATATTTATAATGATATGTCAAATTTCTTCTCATTTTTAGCAAGATTGTCTAAAACTTCCAGTGAGTTGAGGTGTTATGAATGATGGATTGACAGTAACGCTAAAGCATTCAGTCATGCCTGCAAACATATAGAAATTGGAAAACTGATAAGTAAATTATTTCACAAAAAAAGTTAAGTTATGTATTGAAAGTATTTTTATTTAATGATAATTTTTCTTGCCTGTCCTGCTGTATTCTGCAAGTACGTTTTGATCCTTTTCAGAGCGGAAAATGATCTCTTTGCTGTTGCAGCAGAAACTTAAAGTGTTGCCAAAATCTTCAGAAGAAAGCCAATGTACGGATTTATGAATTTATTGCATACACTGAGACCACTCATCTCATGGGTACACGAAGACCTTGGATTTTCCTTGTTGCATTTTGTTCTCCACAACAGCAGTTCAGCTACAACATCTTCAACACCACTCTCCACGTCACTTTAATATAAATTTTACTATGGACATAAACTCATCGAGTTCTTATNACAACATCTTCAACACCACTCTCCACGTCACTTTAATATAAATTTTACTATGGACATAAACTCATCGAGTTCTTATTGTTTTAGTACCGTATCGCAGTTTTCACATGGGAAATGGAAGGGAACCCTAGATAACACGTTCTTGTGATCTGAAANTGTTTTAGTACCGTATCGCAGTTTTCACATGGGAAATGGAAGGGAACCCTAGATAACACGTTCTTGTGATCTGAAAACTTCGCGTTCAACTCCTGAAATGAAGCAGTCTAAAATCGGTAAGTAGACTGCCACTCTGAAATATCCTCCAGGGCTACGAGTCCATAGTTTGTCCTGTTTTTCTTTTTCAGATTCCGGCTGAACGCGGAACTTTAATTTTAATGTCTTGCTCTTTGGAAAATTTCAACTGCTTTTTGAAAAATTCTTTTATAGGTATCTGTAGCACAAACTCTCAAAATTTCCATTTATTGTTTGGTATGATCAGCTACTTTCATAGCCTCCTTCAAACAAAGTGACGGTTTTTTTTAAGATTTTGTTTAGGACTTGGCTAAATCCAAAGACCTTAGCTGTCACCAGCAAAGATATAACAAATTCGCACTGTAGAATAGAGCAGGTCAAAGAATTGGCTGGTTTATATGTATCTGACGAATCTCTTGGCCACCCTGATATAAAAATCAGTCCNTAGAGCAGGTCAAAGAATTGGCTGGTTTATATGTATCTGACGAATCTCTTGGCCACCCTGATATAAAAATCAGTCTCTATAAATGTTTCAAAAAGTTCCAAGAAGTCTGTAACTGCACCATAACTTTCAGCCCACCGGGTAGCGCAAAGACTTTTCAAAGTTTTTTCTGTTCGGGGCACATCAACATTTTCAGTGCAGTTTACAAGTACTGCTTTCCTTTTCGGGAACACAATAATATTGTGATCTGCGCCTATGATTCCTAAGCAGTTCCTAATAGATTGCACTTCACATGACTTGGAAATAGCTCAATTAAAAGCATGGGCTGAGCAGTGTACATCAAGCGCTGTAAGATGAGACACTTTGAAAACATCTTGTACTCCTTGACAGTTTCCTGGCGCAGACGAGCCTCCATGGCAACCAGGTCCTCGTACATACTCAATTTATATTCCTAGTTCTGTTAAGTTTTTGAGTATTAAGGAAGCTGAGTCTCTTCTAGTTAAGTCAGTAAGAGTAATGAACTNATTCCTAGTTCTGTTAAGTTTTTGAGTATTAAGGAAGCTGAGTCTCTTCTAGTTAAGTCAGTAAGAGTAATGAACTGCAGAAAATCCTCTCCAAGTCTAACATTTCCAGCATCAGATCCCACATACCGAATGCAAAGAGACGTCTTTTATGTCCAACTGACATCTGCAGTCTCATCGAGTAAAACAGGACAAAAAAAACTTTGATTTGTTCACTTTGGTAACAAGTTTGTTGAAAATTACTTCATTACATGATTGAATTATTTCATTCTGTATGACGGGGCTTGTAAATTTATCCCGTTTCTCAGGATCTTCTAAAGCTGCCTTTAACTCTGCATCTACATTTGCACGTTATCTCATTATAGCACGGAAGGTTCCATCGTTGTGTTCTGTAGGTAGCCTACAATAATCAGGTTTCCTCTTAAAGCAAGTTCTTGCTTTCCACACAAAATAACTGCTTCTATCACAGGTGCGAGTATTTTTCTGTTTTCAACTGCTCTCCTGTGTTTCTCGCTCTCAAGTTGGTTTCCAACAGACTTATGAGGGTTGCAATATACGGGCAAAAACCAAATTGCATCTTGAAGGCAATTTTGATGGTACGGATGAACTGAGCGTCTGCCAAAAATTTCAACTGCTTTCTTCCAGTTCTTAAATGTTTTTTTACATAAAGTAAGTTCATTCCAGCTCCAGATTCCGAAAAAGCCACACAGTATTTACAGTAAGCTTCATCTTCGACAGCAGAACAAGCAAGCCAATTCCATCTCTACAGCCATTTGTGTTGAAATCTGAGATTTCGCCCCTTTTCGTGATGTTTTGTTGATACTGAAAAAAAAAACATGTGTTTTCTCAGGCACCCACAAGTTTTTTTAAAATGTCAGTTACATCTGCATAACTTACGGTAATTCTATTCAAACAATTACAAACATCTTTATTCGCTGATGAAGATATACTTGATTAAGTACTAGTAACGAAAATCGATGTGTTGCACTTTTTTTTAACAGCACGAGCAATATTGCATTATAAACAAAGCGAGATGCGTACTCTCTGGCCAGTCATAAGCGGGATACATTTTATATCGGGGTTTGCAGTTTTATTTATAACCATTTTGTGGGTCTTTGGGGGGAGGAAGTTAGAACACCCTCCCCCTCTTTTCCGCTATCTACGTCCCTGAATATAGTTTGCTTGCGAGGGAGGAGGACGAAGGCATGCTGAGCCCATCAAATGCAATATTTGACGAACATGAGCTTATCGTTGCTGTAGGAGGCTGAATTTTATGTCAAGAAGCGACGAACGCACGCCAAGTTAAAGCCGCATCCAAACGGCAAAAAAAGAAATTATTTTAATATAGCTGTGATTTTTATTTTCATCGCATTATTATTATTTTTGCATTTTCACTGACGAAAAGTTAATAAATAGATTGCATATTAATTTATTTTATCAGTATTTGCCATAAAATTATCAAATTAAAAATAACGTCTGAATAAACAACAAAGAGCTTTGAAATTAAACATTAGGTTTGAGTGCATTTATATAAGTAGGAAAGTGATGAGGTTGACAACATGCGACCGTGTAGAAATTCGTTTCTCTGTTCGTTGAATTCATTTATTTAATGGATATCAAATTTTGTAGTATATTTCAAATATTTTTTACTTAAAATTTTTAGATACAACTTTTCATCTACAGAGGTATTCATTTGAGAAAGTAAATAAAAACGAAACTGATAAGTATGAATTGTTTTGTCAGCTCCTCATTAAAAGACATCAAACATTTTGGTGTATTGACTGTAAGAGAGACAAATATTAGGAGTAAAAACTTATCCTGTAGTACGAAGACATGTTATTCCCACAATGATAAAAGAGAGAAATAATTTGTAAGTTAATTCTAACACTGATAAAAAAAACATTTAGGGTTTCATTTCAAACCGTTTTCCATGGGCGTGTCGAATGCCTGTCTGTGCTCGAAATTAAATGTGTCACCAAACAAAAACACGTGTTTTGCAGGTTTAGAGTAGTTATTAATGATAATATTAACAATAACTTACTGATATTACTATTGAGCCTACTTTTCTCAACATAAGTGCAATTAATTTTTAAGTAAGTTCATAAAAACTGAGTTGGTAGGTAGTACATGTCGTTTCGTAGGAAGCAATATCATTATAAATGAAACCAGAAACATATTCAATAGTAGAGAGGTAATAACAAATACACAATTGCCTTACCCGGGACTCGAACCCATCTTTACAGGGCCGTGATTTGAAAATAAGTGACTGATCCACTGTAAACATGGCAGTTATTGTGTGAAGAATTTGGTGTAAACCGGTTAATTGGTTCTTGAGATATGGCATAAAATATCCACAGTTTCATGTGACGATCTTCAAAAAAAGGAGGACTACAAATTATGTATTAGCACATTCTATGATTTTATACCGCCAGTATGCAAAGTTAAGTTAAAATAGATGACGTAGCTCCATAGATATAGAACACTAAGCAAAAATTATTATATAGCAGCCATTCTGAAAATAACAGTCTGTCACATTTAGAAAATAAATGTTTATATGACCTACCACAGTACAATTGTTTGCCAAGCATGGTAATTATCGGTTCATTGTTTCACGAGATATGCCATAAATCGTAAATTGATTGGGGGTTAAGGTACAAAATGGCAAATAAATGAGGCTCTATATAAACAAATTCGATGGTTGTAATATATACTTCCAGCATAAAAAGTTGAATTAAAATTTTTTCGTTAATAAAATATACTAAACTAAAATGTTTATATAGCTACCATTTTGAAAATAAGTGTCTGACCTACTTAAACATGCCAGTTTCCACCATCTGCTCTAGTGATATTTGTTTATCAAATTTTGTAGTGAAGAGATTTGGGAGGCTCTTAACAGGGAGGTCTTGAGAGCAAATGAGGGTGATTAGGTATGGAGTAGCGCCGGAATAAAAAGGCAGGGGGGGGGAGGGATCCCCGAGAAAACCTGCCGACCAGCGGCTTCGTCCGGCACATTCTCACATGCGAAAATCCAGAAGTGACACCACCAGGGATTAAACCCGGTTCGCCTAGGTGGGAGACGAGCAGTCTAACCACTCAGCCACCGTGGCTCCAAAATTTTGTAGTAATCTGTCAACTGTTTCCCGAGAAATTACATAAAAACTTTAATCTTTCATGTGGCATTAGTTACAAAATGGCGAGCAAAAGATGTTCCATGTAGATGGATTTGATAGTTGCAATGTAAGCTGCCAGCATACAAAATTTATTTGGAATTTATTTTATAGTTTCGACGATATAGCATACTAAGCAAAAATGGCTGCATGCCCACCATTTTGAAAATAAGGGTCTGGTATACTTAAAACATGCTATTTTTAATTATCTGTGCAGCACTGGTGGCCTCATAAAATTTGATATAAATCGGTCAATTAGTTCTCTAGATGTATAATACAAATTGTATTTATTAGTGTGGCACCACCTTAACAAATGGCGGGCAAAATATATTTCGTATAGATACAGTTTGTAGTGGTAATATCTACTTACAGCATACAAATATAAGATGGAATTGATTACATGGTTCGGACGATATAGCATTCTAAACTAAAATGGCTACATAACCTCCATTTTTTAAATAAATTTTCTAACGATCTTAAAACATAAATTTTTACATTATATGTCACAGTACTGCTTGTTTGTAAAATTTGATAGGAATCGGGCAATTGTTTCCCAATGTATGACATAAAAACTTTATGTATTCATGTGCTGCTATGTTACAAAATGGCGGACAAAATTTTTCGTGTAGATATAGTTAATTCTTGTGATATCCACTGCCAGCATACTAAGTTAATTTGGAATCGATACATGGTTTCGACGATATAGCATTCTTAGCAATGATGGCTATGTGTCCGCCATTTTGAAAGTAAGTGCCTGGAAAACTTAAAACGTACCATTTTTCATCATCTGCCGCAATACTACCTGTTTGCCAATTTTGGTTTGAATCGGTTAAATTTTTACCAAGATATGGCATAAAATCTGTGTTCATTGTCATGGTGCTATCTTACAAAATGGCCAACAAAGTAGGCTGTGTGTCGTCATATATAATGCTTGTTAAAGATACTTTCAGAATATTCCAAATATGGTCGAAATGGGTTAAATGGTATAGTATATATGCAAATGAACCTAAAATATTTGCATTCCATCTATTTTGAAAGTAAGTACCTAATCAAGATTAATAACCTGCGTTTACTTGCCCTATCAATGTATTACTTAGTGCCAATTTGGGCGAGTATTGGCTTAATAGTTTTTGAGATATAACGTATAATATTAATTATTTCATTGGTGCTATCTTTTAATGGCGGACCAACAACAATATCCATCTCGAAATTTAATGCTTACAGGATATGCTGCCAGCATACAAAATTTGGGTTAAATCGATTGAATTGCTCGCAATTTGTGACATATAACTCTAAATATTAAAATGGCCACCATTTTGAAATTAAGTGGCTGGCGTGATATAAAACTCTAAAATTTATGTGTCCGAACTAAGTACTATATGTGTACCGAGTCTGGTGAAATTTGTTTGATGCGTTCAAAAATTGAAAGGGGGACACACGCACACACACTCACACATACACACCAATACACGCATAGACACACACATTAACACACGCATTCAGACTCAAAGACAGGAAATCATTCTCGCCTTTCCTTCTTTCTGAAAGTAGGCTAAAAACCTCTGAGCGAGTTGGCGCGGCGCACTGGAAAACCCCAGTACTCTCATATGGAAGGACACGGGTTCGATTACTGGTCCGGCCTTCTAGGTTGGGTTTTTTATAGTTTCCCGAAATTACTCTAGGCGAATGCCGGGATGGTTCCTTACTACATGTATATGTCCCATTCCTTCCCCGTTTCTGCTACTCTGAGCAACTTGTTCCCATAGACTAAATACATTATTAGTCTATGCTTGCTACGTCTCTAGTGACTCCGCTGTCGACGAAATGTTGAGCATGTTGGTCATTTTTAGCCATATTTCCGAAGGGAAGATAGATAGGCTTATGAGATCACTTTACTCTCTGTGTCTGTGCGTGCCTCTGTGTGTGTCCCCACTTTTCAATTTGTGAACGCGTTAACTGAATTTCACCAAACTCGGTACTCTTGTAGTACTAAGTAAGGACACGTGACTTTTATAGTTTTCGATTACGCCGGGCACATACTTTCAAAATGGCATTCAAAACATTCAAATCGAATTTTTTATGCTGACAGCGCAAAGTGTAAGCACTGAATTCAGAGGTGAATATTGTTGTTGGTTCGCCATTTTGGAAGATAGTGCCACATGAAAAATAAATCTTTTACATTATATCTAGAAAAATACTCAACCAATTTTTGCCAAATTCGGCACATAAGTAAATACTACGATAGGCCAGGTGAATTTAAATATCTTAAACATTATTAGGCACTTATTTTCAAAATGGTGGCCATATAGCTCTTCAATTTTTGTATGTTATATCGTCGAAACCATGTAATTAATTGCAATGCAATTTTGTATGCTGTCTGTATATAGTATAACCATCAAATGTGTCCACACAAAATCTCTTTTGTCGGACATTTTGTAAAATATTATCACATGACAAATAAAAATCACATGATATGTAAATTAATCTATTTCTACCAAATTTGACAAACACCTAGCACTACGGCAGGCCATGTAAACTGATATGGTCAAACACACATATTTTCAAAATGATGGCCATATAAATATTTTACTCTAGAATTTTTTATCTACGAAATTGCAAAACCAATTTCAACTTAACCTTGTATGTTGAAAGTGTCAGTTATATCCATCCAAAATCGTCTATGCAAATCCTCATTTCTCCGCCATTTTGTAAGATAGTTCTACATGAAATAATACTGTTTCACGCCGTATCTCAGGAAACAATAAACATATTTATTTCAAATTTGGCGAATAAGTTGTACTGTGATAGGCCACATTAATTTAAGTGTATTAGTCTCTTATTTTCTGAATGACGCCTATACAAACATATTCGCTTAGTGTAACTATGTAAAATACATAAATTTAATTTTGCATATTGTATCTTTGACAATAATCGAATATGCTAACACACAAACTTTTTGTCTTCCATTTATGAAGATCGTCACAACACAATGGAGATTTTATGCAATATCTCGAGGACCAATCAACCGATTCATACCAAAATTTCATGCAAGTATTGCTGCAGTAGGGTATGTAAATTACTAGCACCGTCCCGGACAACAAATTCTTTAGTTTTGTTGCCTGAGATGATACATTTAGGGACCTTTAAAGTTCGCATTATTATTTGAAGAAAGAACAAACTTAAAACATGTGTGCGTTTATTGGTTTTGTCGTTGTACTACATACAGTTTGTTTGTAACATCCTGGGCGGCTTTGGACCGGTAGGAACCAACTGGCAGTAAGACGACCCAATTNCTACATACAGTTTGTTTGTAACATCCTGGGCGGCTTTGGACCGGTAGGAACCAACTGGCAGTAAGACGACCCAATTACTTGTACACCTAGTGTAAGGCAAAATGCAGCATGGGTGGTGCAGAAGCCAACAAACAAAATGACACCTGCTAGAATATTCATAGGACAGAGAAGTATACCACGGTGCCACACATAGGCTGTTCACGGTAAACCGCGCTATTTGAAATGCATGTTTAAGACCTACTTCTATGCGCATTATGTATTCGTACACCATACGTAAAATTTAAAATGGGCCTCGTCACTTTATTCGTCCATCGGTCAAGTGAAACTTTTTAATTATTAGTAAAGAAAATATCTTACGAAAATTACGATTCTTACACTTACTTGCACGCTTTAAAAAAAAAAAAGAAAGTTAAACAAATAATTTATATTTGGCAAATGTTCTCCTAACACTTTTCAGTCAGGGTAAAGATACAGAACTACTTTTTCTTCTTTGTTACAAACTTTACAGGGCGCACGCCTGTCAGTGTGCTGGTTAAAATAGTATGTGCAGGTAGGTACAATTACATTTTTCAAATGTTGATTTCGTAAGTACTCACTTTACCGCGTACAGCCTTTAGTAACTAGAATTTTGCAGGTGCTTGGACATGCTTATTTGTGAGTGAAAGGTCTATGGGTGTGGGTAAGGTTACTTTTACTACAGGATAGGAAGATCAATGTTAAAAGTTAAAAGTTGGGCGACAAAACATTTTCTGCACTTGGTAAGCGCTAATGTCGGCAAGGGGCCACATTTTCTCGATTTTATACATTAAAAAACAGGATAATTGCAATAAACATAAATAAAATATNTCACTTTACCGCGTACAGCCTTTAGTAACTAGAATTTTGCAGGTGCTTGGACATGCTTATTTGTGAGTGAAAGGTATATGGGTGTGGGTAAGGTTACTTTTACTACAGGATAGGAAGATCACTGTTAAAAGTTAAAAGTTGGGCGACAAAACATTTTCTCCACTTGGTAAGCGCTAGTGTCGGCAAGGGGCCACATTTTCTCGATTTTATACATTAAAAAACAGGATAATTGCAATAAACATAAATAAAATATNTGTCGGCAAGGGGCCACATTTTCTCGATTTTATACATTAAAAAACAGGATAATTGCAATAAACATAAATAAAATATAAAATAAATCCGTAACTAAGTAAAATCTTTCTCTTTTATTACTCACGTAGCTTAAAAGTTTACTTAGAAGTCACATTTTTTAACACTGCGCACCTGGCCGCGGAAATTTTCCTTATGCCAAACTCTCCCATAATAAATCTCTTTGTTCCTAACACGAGTAGAAGAAACCTTAGGCCGTGTCGAATTCATTTCTTGTTTTGTTTTCCGTAATTTGTATTCGGCATTTTGTAAGGTTTAGTCGGAACAACACGACATTCGACTGTCTAGCATGCCATGCTGCTATTATTTTGGTGTTATGACTGCAAAATTGAAAGTATTCGAAGTCTTAGTGTGGAGATGGTGATGCCGGCAGGTGGTGCACGAGTGCAACGAGGGCGTGCGCTCTGTGGAACGCATGGAGGAGCTGCTGTCGCTCAGCAAGCAACTCAAGTTCGACCGCGGCTTGAAGATGCCGCCGATATACTGCAGCAACCGCTGGCTCGTCAAGCGCGGCAAGGTCACCGAGCTCAACCCGGAGTGGTTCACCGCCAAGTCCATCTACCTCTTCATCTTCAACGACATACTCTTCCTCGCCAAGAAGAGGAAGTGAGTCACCACGCCCTCTATAACTCTCTCTCTCTCTCTCTCTCATCCTTGCATACTCCTTATTCCTACGGTCTATTCGGACCCTCTTCACACTTTTTGAATAAAACCTATGAAAAAACATTTATGATGTTTCGGTTGTTTCCTAAATATGTCGCACATCACAAGCGGTCACTGTACAGGTTTTTCGTACTTTTAAAAGAAAAACTCTCGGAACCCAGTTGCCAAGAAAATTCTTGGTAGAGCTACAAACAGTTTTCTTGTAAAATCTGCAAAACACATATTTGTATTATTTACAAATAATGTTAGACTTGTATTTATTACTTTAATGAGATGTGCACATACAAATATATCTTTTTCTAGAAAATAAATGTGATTAATTAATAACAGAGAATAATAAAAAAATTATTTCGTAATATAATTTAGAAACAATAATTGTTACACATTGCCAGCATGACGGATAGAACCCTCATCTGTTGCATTATTATGGCACGCCCTCAACCAACTGGACTAACGAGTTTTACAAACAATTTTGTACTAATCTTGCAATAGGTCCCTACAAAATATTAGTGAATTTATTCGTTTAAGAAGATGGCATTTAAATAATTTAAAGAGTTCTGCATAGATATGAAACATTAACATTTACATGTTTTTAAAATTGTCGTTTTATTATTATAATAGTTGTTTTACGTGTTTTGCGTTATTCACACTTGCAACACATTTATTTTTGCACTCAATTACATTTAACATCACCCCTAGTTTTTTGCAAAAACAGCTATATATGGTTTTACGTTTTTGAGTGTCCGCCATTTAGCTCGGTTTGTAGGTATTGGGTCAGTATGGTAAGAGTGAGTGAAGAAAGATATTTGGGCAGTTCTTAACATCGAGGTCTTGAAGGCCGATGAGGGCGAAGCGAGGTGAGTATGGAGCAGCGCCGGAACGCAAGGGCGGGGGGAAACGGGAGATCCCCGAGGAAACCCGCCGACCAGCGGCATCATCCGGCACGATTCCCACATGCGAAAATCCGGGGCGACCCCGCTGAGAATCGAACCCAGTTCGCCTTGGTGGGAGGCGAGTAGTCTGACCACTACACCACCGCCGTCCCTTGTCAGAGTAGTATAAGTGTTTCTTTAGTCTATTACAAACACAGCTCTTGTAGAAAAATGTTTGTACTGTTACAAACATTTGTCAAATTAAAAACATTACTAAGTAAAATATTGCAATTTTTTAACAGTGTTTAATACTTCTGTTAACATTAAAGTAGCATATTTTTGGTGAATCTAGGCTTTTACTTATATTTTTTTATGAATTATATTATTATTTAGCTTAATGAACACAGATGAAGGGCGTTATCGAATTGTGTTTACATGAGGTGGAGGAATAGCCGGAAAGTAGAAACTCAGCACGACTTCAGAAAAGAAAGTTGAAAGTACCCTTTAATTGTATATATTTCAATGTTAAGACTCGTCGTCGCCCACTAACAAAATTATTTTATTTCCTCCTGAATTAAGTTTTTGTAGAGTGCAATTTTAAAATAAGCCACTTAAGCATGTTAGCTATTTGCCTTGCAATGCAGTGCAGACATACAATTCTAACTATCGGCGTAAACTTTTGTAAGAATTAAAATAATGTAAAAATTAAAATTTTACAGAGTTCCTTCCCTTTAACGACTATAGTTAATTCACGGTTACTTCCAACTTTCTGAAGCCCTGCTAACGTTCTACTTCCAGGATATTACTCCGCCTCGTACAAACAAAGCTTAGCCAAGTCTAGAAAATTAAGCCAAAGGGACGACGCACCGTATTCGTGCGCACTCAGTGTAATTAATCTTGCATAGGAACTATTCCTGACTATTGTTTACCAACACGCCTGTTTTCTNATTCGTGCGCACTCAGTGTAATTAATCTTGCATAGGAACTATTCCTGACTATTGTTTACCAACACGCCTGTTTTCTCACTGGATTTATTCGTATTAATTATAATTGAAATATTATTCTTTATAGTTAAAATATAAGTTAACGTTCAATTTAACCAAAAATAAGGCAGCCTGCTGTAACGTTAACAGAAGTATAAAACGCTTGTGATTCCTGACATATTTAGGAAATAATAAAACACGTCATACATGGTGTGAATTTTCAAAGATTTGATTCAAAAAGTGTGAAGGAACCTTGAATAGGTTATATTAAATAACACTTAGTAAAATTAAGTACAAAAAATTTTAAACAATAAATTTTCTGTTGTCAGAAATTCTCAATATTTTTTCTGAAAATGAAATTACGACATGAAAACGAAGAATTTCTGCATAAGAGATTAAGCCAAATCTCAACTAAAAATTGTTGAAAACAAACTTCTAGAAATTTTTTTGGTAAAAAGCTGTCTGTAAGTGTATGTAATTAAAGAATTCACTATAGTAATGTTGGTGGCTAACAATTTTATATGATTTCTTAGTAAAAGCTTGATGTTTGCATAGGCCTCAATATGTTCCACATACGAGGGTTATTCGGAAAGTAAGGTCCGATTTCTTATAAAACATAAACCTTCACAGATTTTTTAAAAAACTTTTTTTATTTAATTCCNTCGGAAAGTAAGGTCCGATTTCTTATAAAACATAAACCTTCACAGATTTTTTAAAAAACTTTTTTTATTTAATTCCTTACATGTTTCTTTATTTTTCTACATATTTTTCACATTTGTTTAAACATTTGTCATAACTTTCTACAAGCTTTTGTATGCCTATGCCATAGACGTCTGCCGCCTGTGAGGATAACCAGTCTGTAACTGCTTCTTTCACCTCGTCATATGTGGCGAAGCGCTTCCCTACCTAAAAACGTTTGCCTTTATGTCTTGCCTTGGTGTTTGAGGTGCTGGCCGATGCTTCAGACAGATTANCCCTACCTAAAAACGTTTGCCTTTATGTCTTGCCTTGGTGTTTGAGGTGCTGGCCGATGCTTCAGACAGATTACGCCCTCTGTATATGGCCATCTTAGACGTCCGCAAGGCATATGATACGGTGCAACACCTTCCCCTTATCAACGTCTTGCGGGCTAGAGGTGCGCCATATACAGTCGTTCGATACATCTGGAATCTGTACTCCCAAGCCTCAACGATTTTGCAGTTGCCTGGTGAGGTCACTGCCGACATTCCCGTTCATCAAGGAGTTCGGCAGGGTGACCCACTCTCTCCATTT
>NQII01005556.1:18610-35595 GCA_002778355.1 Clitarchus hookeri
TCCTAAGTGTCGAGCGGGGTGTGTTGATGCCGAGACCGCGTATCATGTGGTGCAGCAATGTCCTCGTACCCATGATGTGCTGGTTTCTCGGCACAACCACCTCGTCGAGATGGTAGCTGAACACATTGAGGGGAAAGGGTTCCACGTTTGCAAAGAACCCCGGTATCGTACTGCCGATGGACTGCGTAAACCTGACCTTGTTGTTTATAAACTTTGTCAGGTTTCTGCGTATGTCCTTGATGCCCAGGTTGTCCAGTGCCGTGGGTTAAAATGGTCGTATGAGAAGAAGATATGGGAAAAACCATGATCTCATTACATCTGTCATGGAAGAGTGTGGGGGGGGGCTGAGGTGACTGTACTCCCTATCACAGTTTCGTGGAAGGGAGTATGGCTTCCTCAGTCACTCACCTCTCTTAAGGCGTTGGTTGGGAATATCTCCCTTCTTCGGTCAGTGCCAACCCGTGTCCTCTTTGGCACACTCATGTGTTGGCGACGTTTCTGCCGATCCACTAAGCAGCATAAACATGTTACGAGAGTACAGTAGTCTTCGGACATTTTCTATGTTTAATTTTCCTTGCTTTGCAATTCTTAGGATGTGGGTAGATTGCCTGCCAGGTACTTTGATAATATTGTGTGTTTCTGAGTATTATGTTTATTCTGTTTGTTTGTATTTACTCTGGTGAGCCATACAATTGCCAGCTGGTCGTTGTTCAACCAAGTGGGACGTAGATATCCTCCCCTGGGGGATCTGAGGGCATGGGTGACAGCCACAACCTGGGACTTCCTGGGGCGAGAGATTACAAGCTGCGTTATTTAGGGGGGGGGGAGTAACACACTCCTATGTGAGGGAGTACCCCCTGACATACGATTGTTTTCGTCATAGTTGCTAAGTGATCGTATGGAGCTGGCAGGTCCTTCCTGTCGCATTTTGAGTGAAGAGAGGGCTTACTATCTTCCCCTAACCCTTCTCCTATGACCACCTCTCCTGCCGGCTGGCGCTTGCCTGGCTTTGGACCTATGTTATTTTATGTATATCCTTATCATTAACCTTGCAATGTTTCCGGCTAATGTATGGTTTATTTTCGATACCTGAATCTATGTATTTAGCACAAATTGGCAAGAATTCATAAAATAGCGTAACAAGTGAAAATCGCTTGGCGCCAAGTCTGGACTGTATGATGGGTGGTTAATCTGTTCCCATCCAAAAGATCTGATAAGATTTTGGGTGTGAATGGCAGAATAAGGTCTGGCATTGTCATGCAGCAACAAAACTCCAGACGTCAGAAGGCCATGTCGCTTATTTCGTATTGCACGTCGAAGTTTAGTCAGGGTAGCGCAGTAACTGGCTGCATTGATTGTTGTCCCTTGCTGCATAAATTCGACCAACAAGACTCCATGTCTGTCCCAAAACACGGTTGCCATAACCTTGCTTATTGAGATTGTTCGCTTGGCCTTGACTTTGACTGGTATGTCGGGTGNACTTTGCTGTCTCTCATCGCATTGGGGCCATACACTTGACTTATCTGTCGATGAACTTCCGCTGCTGAAACGTTCTTTGCTGTCAGAAACCGAATCACTGACCATATTTCACAGTAAGTGGGCTGATCAGTTGTTTTAAACATTTTGAACTGACACTGTAAACAGCACACTGCAACAATGCCAATTAAAATGGCGTCGTTTGACGAGCAAGGCATGCCGGGAGTCGGTGCGCATGCGCGTTACAATGTTCTCGCGACATTCGATTAGCTACGGCGATTCGGACCTTACTTTCCGAATAACTAGTGATATTTCCTTAACTCTTGGGTGCGAATCTTTGAGTGTTTTTTGCTTGAGTTAACCTCAATACGTCGTCGGACATTTTATTTCCACTTTCATTCAGAAGATACCTTGTTGGTCTTTCTTTATATTAAGACAGTCACGTGTGCCCTGTATGTTGTTCCCGCAGCGCTTGGAGAGTTTGGCTTGTGGTGTTGATAATCAGCTACGAGTACTAGAAGAGCTGTATGAGTGAGAACGGTGTGTGCTGCATAATGTTCCCTATGCGCATGGAGAGAGGGGCTTGTGGTGATGACAATCAGATACGGGCACTAGTACAGCTGTATGAGTGAGAACGGTGTGTGCTGCATAATGTTCCCTCAGCGCATGGAGAGAGGGGCTTGTGGTGTTGACAATCAGCTACGAGCACTAGTACAGCTGTATGAGTGAGGGCGGGGTNGCGCATGGAGAGAGGGGCTTGTGGTGTTGACAATCAGCTACGAGCACTAGTACAGCTGTATGAGTGAGGGCGGGGTGTGCTGCTGCAGGTTGTTCTCGCAACACATGGAGAGGTTCGTGGTGGTGGACTACTGCAGCAGGGATGACGTTCGGCTCATGAATACCGAGGGCACGCTTCATCTGCCTGACAGACTCAGCTCCGGCTTCTGCATGCTGCTCACGCTACTCAACAACCACCGACACAAGAAGGTCTCCAAGGTAACACCGTCAGCTACTTCGATTCCTCTCCCAGCCTACCTTCTCCACTTACTTTACGTTTTCTACACTGCCATAGCGCAGCACTGTATCCACGAAAATGACCGTATGATATGNACCTTCTCCACTTACTTTACGTTTTCTACACTGCCATAGCGCAGCACTGTATCCACGAAAATGACCGTATGATATGACTAGATGAGTGAGTTAGTGGGTGAAGAGATTTGAGTGCCTCTAAACAGCGAAGTTTTGAGAACTGATGAGGGTGATTGAGGTGAGTATAGAGCAGCGCCAGATTGAAAGGGCGGGGAAATAGGAGATTCCTGAGTAAACCTGCCGACCAGCAGCATCATCCAGCACGATTCCCACATGCGGAAATTCGTGAGTGACCCGGCCGAGAATTGATCCCGGTTCGCCTTGGTGGGTGGCGAGCAAGCTAACCTCTCAGCCACCATGACCCCTGTAACTAGATGAAAATTGCATTGAATGTTTCAGTAAAATTGTAATGTTGTGATCGTTTGCATAAATATTTGGCTAATAAACAGGAATGCAGGAATGTTTGAGGCTTTAGTTGAATTGCATCAACTAATTTTTATGTCGGAAATTTTATTTGCTATTTTTTTGAATGTTTGGAAATTCCAATCATATTTGATGGAGTGTGACATTGTTTAGCAAATTAAAAGTAATAAGGCTNATTTAGCAAATGAAAACTAATAAGGCTCTGCACTGAACTTAATTATGCCAGTATCCATCATAGCCTATTACAATACATTTACCGGATGTTCCTGAACTCCACCAGGTTGTTCCCCACGAATATTCATCCGCCAAATGTCGTAACAACGTGTGTCCAAAAACCATTCCGAAGGGTGGAAAACACCATCGAAAGTAAGAATTAAATAACATGTTCCATCAAATAAAATGTGAACGGACGACACGTCAGTTTGAATAGAGGTACACTAGGTAATTGAATGAAGGTGTACAGGATACATACACGAGTATTGTAAGTATACACACGACCGCTTCTAGTTGATGTAGGGGTTGCTACCCTTTTGAACTAATATATTATCAGTTAAATATCAGATTGGTTCATTTACGTTTCGGTTCATTACTAGACTGTTCTGTGTACTGACATGCCCATATGTTCCCCATACTGTCGCATATATTGCAGGTACTGCATGATTGTTTCAGAAACACTTACAATGCAGTATTTTCTTGCACATCGTTCGTCGGAGGCATTTGTATCAAGAGGGTCCCTAGTTACTGTTGTTATTGTTGTCAATATCGAAATCTTATCCCGAAATATCATTGCCCCTAACTATATCTGANGTCCCTAGTTACTGTTGTTATTGTTGTCAATATCGAAATCTTATCCCGAAATATCATTGCCCCTAACTATATCTGACAGTTCACACAGTGATAGCGGCACGTGTAGGCCTGCAGTTTGAAGTGCGGTCGGCAGGTAGGTGATGCAGTGAAGGATGTGTGGTTGCCGCAGTTGCTGTACTTCGCGTGTGAGTCGGAGCGACAGCGGTGGACCGAGGCACTGCACCCTCCTCAGCAGATCGTCAAGGATTCCTCCGAGTGGCCCCAGGTGGTCGTCAAGTGGGCCTACACCGCCGAGCAGCCCGACGAGCTGTCCCTCCAGGTGNTTCCTCCGAGTGGCCCCAGGTGGTCGTCAAGTGGGCCTACACCGCCGAGCAGCCCGACGAGCTGTCCCTCCAGGTGTCCGACATCATCACCGTCTTCACCAGGTCCGCCGACGGTGAGTCCTCGCCCCAGCACTTAACCTCGCTCTTACTGCTGGCACAGCCTTCTTGCAGAGTTGGACATCTAAGTGATGTCACCAGTGTTTTAGTCATAAAATGTATCCAGCATTCGTTATTGAAATGTATTCTTTGACAAGGCATAGCGTAGCACTCAGATAATTGAATTGCTGTAATGTTAATGTAGTATATTTACACGTTTACCATGTGGAATGAATGAGATTTCATTCTTGATCACATTCTGAGAATGGCTATACAAACAATAATAGTACAAGACATCAAATGATTATCGACTCTAAAATATAATTCTATAATTTTCTATACCTTAACAAAGTTACTTTTTCAAAAATGAATCTGAAATGTAAATTATGGCAAAAAATATGAAAATATACAAGATGGTGTCCAACTCTCCCCCTTAGCAGCTTTCGACATCTTGCTCGTTTATGCCCCATCCAGAAAGACCAGACGGCAATTCGCTGTCCACAGTCGGCAGTCGTGCAATCTGATATAGGCTGTTGACGGTAAACTGAGCACTGTTGAAAGAATCGTTCCGGACGATGTCGCTGGTAGGCGCGTTTTCTCGGCATCTCCCGTTTCCTCCGCTCATGCATTCCGGCGCTGCACCATTCTCACCTCATTTATACCCACATCGGCTCTCAAGACCTCGTTATTAAGAGCCGCCAAAATCTCTCAACTTAACTTAACTTTTGAAAGCCTTGTGTAAGATCTACTTTTCTCCTCTTGTATCTTTCCACGGTATGCGAAATTTACTGCTTCAGCCTAATCACTTAATTCATGCGTCAGTCGAGTAAAAACGTGACATTGTTAGGAACCTAAATTTTTTACTAATATTCCATTTCGTACTCATTTAAAATAATTATATTTCAAATAAATTTAAATCTCACACACGCTATACGCCAAAACTTGGAACTATATTACTTAATTCGCTGCCNATTATATTTCAAATAAATTTAAATCTCACACACGCTATACGCCAAAACTTGGAACTATATTACTTAATTCGCTGCCAACTTGACTGGGAGCTTGCACTCCGGTGAGTTTACAGTAGTATACAAGCAGTTAAGATGCAGTGATTATTTTCAAANAACTTGACTGGGAGCTTGCACTCCGGTGAGTTTACAGTAGTATACAAGCAGTTAAGATGCAGTGATTATTTTCAAAGGTTTATTTTAGAAGTGCTCACTTTACCACGAACAGTCTTCATTAATCCGTATGAGACTTAACAAGGAGCAGTGGGCAGTCCACTTGTTCGGCTCGGCTCGGCTCCTGTCGGCTTGGAACGGAAAAGGGCGATGCCCACGCACTTGCTCGGACTGCATAGTCCTCTTCCAGTTCTACTCGCTACACACGTCATCTACACTGGTCAACTCTAGTTTTGACCAGGGCTGGCAACAGTCCTGGTACATAGGGTGCCATAAAAGTGTTATAATACATGCAACGTTTTCCGAAAACGAAACACGATGAAATGACCGGAGAATAATAGTGAGGCCGGACCCTGATTTGCAGTACCGTAAGGACTGATGATGTACAAGCTGGGTTGTCGATGAGCAGCGTCTCGGGCTGTAGGGACTCACCGACAAGCTACACGCGAGTTGAACTAGCCACTTGCAAGCAACACCATGATCAAATATAAAACTTAATCGAATTATAAATTAACTTCGTAATTAAGTAGAATTTTTCTCTTTTATTATTTATGTAAATTAAAATTGTATTTAAACGTGACCTCTTTGGTACACTGCGCGCCTAGCGGCGGAAATTCCCCCTGTGCCAAGCTCTCCCATAAGAAAACTGGTTTAGTTCCTTACCTGAGTAGAATGAAAGTCAGTAAGGCGTATGTTTGTTGACAGTGGGCAGAGCTTCAGTGAGGGCGTGTGTTGTGTTGTTGGCAGGCTGGTACCAGGGACAGCGGCCCCGGGACGGCGAGACGGGTTGGTTCCCGGGCAACTACACCGTCGACGTGGAGCCGGTGCAGCTGAGGGAGCACTCGTCGTCCAACCACGACGTCGTCATGTCCCTGTACTACGTGTGAGCTGGGCTCACCTCGCCGCCTCCGCTAGTAAGCCCTTCCTCCTGCCCTACACCTCGCCACTGCCATTCCTCCACGCCTCAAACATTACACTCTCCACCCCTTAACCAACACATTCGTTCCTTTACTTACTTGGCTAAGTGGAGCGCGTGATGTTGGGCTTCTCATGCCCCTCGTCCCAGTTTTTCTGGTACCAAGCGCTCAAGGGAACTCGAAGCCGTCCTTCGTCCTTGTGGCGTGTGCTCGGGTTGCATATACCCCCGCGTGATCCGAT
This sequence comes from Clitarchus hookeri, assembly GCA_002778355.1. Taxonomy (NCBI): domain Eukaryota; kingdom Metazoa; phylum Arthropoda; class Insecta; order Phasmatodea; family Phasmatidae; genus Clitarchus; species Clitarchus hookeri. The sequence continues at coordinate 25,164 of NQII01005556.1, forward strand.
CCAAGGACACTGCCAGGTGGGGAGTTTGACGGGGGCGGTACGTCTGTCAAATGATAACGCAGGTGTCCTAAGGCCAGCTCAGCNTTGTGGCGTGTGCTCGGGTTGCATATACCCCCGCGTGATCCGATCCAAGGACACTGCCAGGTGGGGAGTTTGACGGGGGCGGTACGTCTGTCAAATGATAACGCAGGTGTCCTGAGGCCAGCTCAGCGAGGACAGAAACCTCGCGTGGAGCAAAAGGGCAAAAGTTGGCTTCATCCCGACACTCAGTATGTGTACGGACTGCGAAAGCAAGACCTATCGATCCTTTTGGCTTGAGAAGTTTTCAGCAAGATGTATCAGTAAAGTTACATATTTCGTCCCAGACGTTTGCAAAAAAAAAAAAAATGAGAAATTTTGTCTGACGAGCATTTATGAATTCCTTGTTATATTTCCGGTTTATTCTTTCTTTTGAATCAAATTTTTGGAAAATCACACCTTATGTGTGACGTGATTGGCAGTTTCCAAAATATCACAACCGTTTCATAATTGTTACATAAAAATATCTTATTTTTCTTTAAATTCAAATTTTACTTATACTTCATCTATAAATTATAATATTCCATTTATAATTAATACGAATAAATACAGGGGGAAAATAGGTTTGTTCGTAATGCATAGTAATAAATTGTTCTCATGCAAAATATTATTGCACTTGAGTACGCACGAATGTGGTGGGCTGTCCTTTTGGTGTAATTTTTTTAGATTGGGGTAAGCTTTGTTTGCATGAGGCGGAGGAATATCCTGGAAGTAGAACTTTAACAGGGCTTCAGAAAAGTTGGAAATAACCCGTGAACGGACTATAATAACGTTCACAATGTATGAAAATAATTTATATTGGCCAGTGGTACCAGCAGCCACCAATGAAAACACCATGGTGTGCTAGAAGCAGCCAATAGCATTAACCAGGAGAAAGACTCTATCTGCATTGGTGCTAGCTTCAGAATTTGTACAGCACCGACCATGATTTTACCTATTTTGCAGCACGTCATACGTGCACGAGTATACTCGCGATAATATGTTTAGGGTTAATAAAGCGCCAAGACATACAGTTCCTCATTTCCTTCCTCCATTTATGTAGATAAGTCAACCAGTGCTCACAGTTAAATATACGCTACTACATTAGGAAAAGATTTTTTCAAAATTTTATTTCAAAAGTGGTGAAATAACCATGACCCAGCTACTGCACTTCCACGCAACAGAGAAGCCTCGGCGGCGCCGATCTTCATTGTGTATGGTGCAAGAGGTCCTGGGTTCGAGTCCCGGACATGGCGTGGGTGAAACATTTGTGAATTATATGTACATTTGAATCACTGCGCGTAATCTAGCTCTCCAGAGACCACGACGAGGCAACAACGATTAAAAGTACATTACTGTAAAGTGGAGTGAAATTGATCAGCAGGGGTGAGATTGATCACATATTTTATCTTTGAAGTTTAATGGCAATGGTGAGTTCATGTTATTATGATTATATGATTGAACGTGTGTGTGCGATTTTTATGCAGTCTCATGGTCGGCAATGGACACAGTCTAATCAAACCATCGTAATAACATGATCACATATGTTGAGGCTAGATACACAATTGCGGTAACAATGATAAGCAGTGGTGAGACCGATAAAACATGACCGTTTTCTGTACATGTTTAAGTCAAGTATCATATCTGACAATAAGATTTATAGAACAATTTCATGTGATAAATCTCATCTCTGATAATCAATTGATTAATTTCACCCAACTTCACGGTACATTAAAACGGTTGTCTTGCTGTAAGCATGGTGGCCTTCAACATCGGCGATCTGTGTTCCATTCTCAGCGGATCTCTGTCCGGATTTTCACATGTGGGTAACGCCGATTTTTTTTTTAGTAAACTTAATTTATCCCCAACTAGCGGCCATGCTCGGCTTCGCCCGGTAACTATTTAGTTTTTACAGCGATACTTTGAAAGACAAAAATGGTTACTGTGGGTCATTCTTAAAATAAACATATGTTATCGCTGATTTTTCTGTAGACCTTTTTGAGCGCTACAATTCTGTAGTACATTAATTTGATGTATATCTTATGGTTTAGTTAGCGCAAGCCATGTAATCACCCTAAAATCTGTTTTTTACGACTTGATTACAAACTGTTCGACATTTCTCTATAATCCTTACATTAAATATAAATGTCTTATACGCCACAACATTTCTCAAGAAATTATCTAAATGATGTTGAAAACCGCATCAATATCTATCAAATAGTTTAGAAGAACTAAGCGAATACACAGACAGACGTAGATAAGCTACTTTTTTTAAATACTATTTAGAGATTAAGAGTGGCGATTGCCTGAAGGAATTCAGCAAAACTGCCACCCCTTCTACTAGTCTCCTCCACATTGCTCCACACTGCAGTTGAACTGCTCAGAAGCATTCTAGGGGGGGACAATGAAGCCACCTTGTATAATACACTTTTAACCCATGAACATCATTATAACTTTACTGCAAAAGCAGAGCACCTGAAGTAAGGAATTGTGATGTTAGTAGATCGCGCCATTCATTTCCTCATTTGTGATCATCAGAGATGGATAACCAATGTCAATCCCTTTCAATGGATTCCTCTATACTGGTACCCGAAAATAAAAAGCAAGCAGGCTTTATGGCGCAGTCTAGTCTCAGAAAGTAAATATACAGTAAACTATGCCTACGTCCTACGCATTACAAATGGAAGTAATGGCAAAAGCAATTCATTTCTCCAAAGGGGCTACGATTTCTTTCTCTTAACAAGAAATCCGCCGCACGAGTGTGATTGAGAGCGGACTAGAACATCTGCATGGCAGGTTGAGAGCACGTTATTTTGTAAGGTTTATTAGACTAGCACTACGTTAACACATTTGATACCCTTTGAAGTAATCACTTTTTACAACCCAGTATCTGTACAAGCCTTGCATTACAACCTACATGCAAGATTAGCTTTCGTATAAACATTGGGGTACGCCATTTTTTTCTAAACGACATTCAAGGTTGTTCGGAAATAAATAGCCGTTTTCTAACCTCACAAAGTTGTTAAGATTTGTGATGAATTTAACACTCCTTCTTTAGGTATACATCTATACCGTCTCTACTGACGATAACTTGNGTTGTTAAGATTTGTGATGAATTTAACACTCCTTCTTTAGGTATACATCTATACCGTCTCTACTGACGATAACTTGGCTCCCGAAGAAACGCGGTAACTTGCAAGGTAAGAAAATCCTGGAAGCCATTTTTTGCACTATCCCTGTTTCTAAAATCCGTGGTATTAGGAGCATGAAAAATGCAGGATTACTTCTTACCTCAAGCCATTCAGCTTCGGATTAGTAATTTCTGCCACTTGAAGTTTTTTGTTACTGCAAATATCAGAGAACCCTTTTATTTTGACCGATGCCCGCTTTTCACACACAGTATGTTGTATTTCGTCGGTTTATGCATAAAAGTTGACAAAGGCAATGGTTTCACCAAGAAGGAAGAACCTCTACCCTTTTCTGTCCACCATACTAACAGTATTGTGTTGCGACAACCTTCATTTTGGGAAGTGTTTGGGTAAGTCCAACGGCTGCTCACTTCAGTTGCGATTATCGTACAGGAATCCACAAATCACGTGTTACGATATGATCTAGCGTAAGTTCACTGTCGTTAATAACAAAAAAGTTATTACCGATGTCCAGCCGCTACTGTTAATGGTGTTCCATCAGTTGATATTGTACCAAGTTCTTTATTTATTTATTCACTTTCTTTATTCACAATGGAAGGTTGGAAATTGTTCAACAGGAAAACTGAACCGTGAGCAAGTTTACTTATGGTGGTTCCTGCCGCCATACGCGCCTTTAGCAATTTCATCCACCTTGACTAGTGTCCTCAATCCTCTCGGAGCTTTTCGTCGCCAGAACAAAATTTTTCAATCGCTCACCACATTACGATAATTTTTGCCACCGCATACCCAGTTTGAACTCGTGTATCTAAATTACCCAAAAATTACACATTTCAAAAATATTACTCAGAGTAATGTAACACGTCCTAAATTATGTTCACGGTAAACTGAGCACTTTTGAAGGCCCTGCTTAAGATCCACTCGTATGAAGATTGTGTATTCTTTCACCAAATGAAAAAATTTCCATTTCCATGGGCCTCGACACTTTATTATTATTAGAAAAGTAAATATTTTACCATTTAAATTATTACGTATGTCCATTAAAAACTGACAGAAAAATTTATAATTTCATGCAATAACAAATGTATACTTAACAATTTTAACTCAACGTTAGAGCATATAACTACTTTGTCGTTAACAACTTAACTGGGCGTATGCCATTCAGCGTGACTGTTCAAATATACACAGGTGGGATACTGTGCATTTTTTTCAAAGGTTGATTTCAGAAGTGCTCACTTCACCGTGAACAGCCTACATAACACCTGCAGGTACTCTGTAAATGGTGAGGGATGCCTCTTGTTACTGTGATATTAAATTCGCATTACTCCAGGGGCGAATGCAGGGAGGGGTAACAACACCAGGCTTGTATTGCTCCAGTCCCCGGCTGCAAAGCCATTACTGGAGTTGCGACGTTACGTTAAGAGTTATGAACTATACTTCGGGCTATTAATATTGTCGAGGTTTCACATCACTTCCGCCCAACTAGGCGTATGGGTGTGATTTTATCAACTACACTCTTATTGGTGTATTATTTTATTGCGTAGGTTTTAAAGCCCACTACCTACCATCATACCGGCTTATTATAATATTTTCCCCTCCCAGCCTACAAAGATACGAGTCCCCCTATCGGAGGCGGCACCTTGCACGCCAGTTGGGGCAGAACGGCCATTTCTCGTTATCATTATGTTATATTAATGCCTTGCTCGTCTGTTGACGATTGGGGCATTGCCAGTTGCGATTTTCAACCCACTGCTAGCACGAGTCTGTCCGCAATCTAACCTCCGGGCGCAATGGTTATCAGGTGATCGCCGAACACAAGCCCCATCGGAGCTATGTCCCTTGAACCCCCGCTGAGGGAACCTCTAGAGTAGTGAGGTCAGCCGTGAAGGAGTCGACCAGACCGCCACCTGGCGCCTCTGTCATGACTGCCCACCAACTANTGCGCAGAGTACAGCCACTCCCGCCAGGGCGTAGTCGCAGGGGACAGGACCCCCTTCCCCGAAAACCATACCATTTACGTGAAAATCTCCAGTAATTGTTTTAAAGCTAAAATGAAATAATGCCAGAATTCTTTAATATACTTATTTTATTTGGTTCATTTAGTATTGTCATGCAGGTGACCTCGGAGAACCGTAAGAGATAGTCTGCAACTATGCATCTCATCTTTCTTGATTACTACTTGTTCACGATGACAACGCAAAAAAATTTCACGAGAGACAAAAAGAGGTAATCTTCCCCAAACTCAATCAAAGGTTCAGTTTAATGCAGAACTTATTGTGGTTATAACGGAACGTACTTGTTCATCATAAATTATACCCTTTTATCGAAAGGTTAATGAATCTCACACATGGCTCTAAAAAAATTAGGACTAGATTTATTTTTACTTAAACGTAAATTAATGTGTTACTTAAACGTGTTTCTTAACGAAATTAATTTATATTTAAGTTCGCTCATACACATTTTCCCAAAAGAAGAATTCTTGAGGAAGAATAAGTAAATTTAATTACAAAATTATAGATAATGCAATTTTCAATTAGACTTATATGATCTTCAGGGTGAAATTTAAAAAGCAACTTTTCTTACTTCTCGTCAGGCTCGATTTCGTTAACCTCAAGATGGAATTAAATTGAGAGTGGTCCGATCCCAAAAATTTAAAGTCTTCCTCATCTCGTTAATGCAATTACTGTTCTTCTCGAGCAGAGTTCATATTAACTCTGTCTATCTAAATGCATGATAGCAGAGAGTTAATTCTCCTAACTTAATGAGACTTAATTACATTTAACATTGAATTTAAGCCACTGAAACCACCGACACCCGGGGCCGCGGTGGCTAAGCGGTTAGACTGATCTCCACCCAACCAAGGCGAACCAGGTTCAATCCCCTGCCTGGTCACTTTCGGATTTTCGCACGTGGGAATTGTACCGGACGATGCTGCTGATCGGTGGGTTTTCCCGAGGATCTCCCGTTTTCCCCACCCTTGTATTCCGGTGCTACTTAATTCTTACCTCATTTCACCCTCGTCAAGACCTTGTTAAGAGCCGCCCAAATATTTCTCAACTGAACCCAACCCACCGACACCTGGCATTCTCCCTATTCCTAGACTAATAACCGGCCGTAACTAAGCGTGTGCTAAACTCAAACGGGAGCCAACGTCAAGATGCTTCCCAGAAGTCGTCGCACCCCGATGAGGAGGATGCGCAAACCAGGACGTGGTTACTTATTTCTCAGCAGGGCCGTCCATCTCTTCCCTTTAGTGGCGAACATGGGAATCCCCTATGATTTTATTCTAACCTACCTTAAACCAAAGAGGAGGGTCCTAGGTAGGTATAGGACCTAAGTGCGTCTCAGAGCTGAACCCCAGACACCTAGGCGTGAAGGGGAGGTTCTTACTATAGGCTATTCATGTTAAAGTGAGCAATATTTAAGGCACTCCCAGCAGCCATAATACCCAAAAAATTACGATTTATTGTGGCCAAAGACGTTTACTTTTGAGATATATAGAATGTATTCACTGTGTTTATTAGTCACATGGCAAGTTTTATATTTACAATTGTCGAAAGTATACAAATAAGCTGAAAGGGAGTTTTAATCACAGACTTAAAAAGTGCTCACTTCACCGTGAACAGTCTCTACAAGGGCACAAGCTCGCGGCTTTACTGGGATTGCGCGAACATGGCCGCGATTAAGGCCATGGTTACCTCCCGTGCTAACCTTAATAGATCTACCAAGAGAGAAGGCGGAGTGCCGGTATAGACACCGCAAAAACCGCTTGATAGAAAATAATTGCAAAGTTGCATGCAATTATGAAATAGAAAATAATGTATCTACTAGAGCAGAGGACGGGATAGGATAATCTCTATTTCAAGGCGGTTTGAAACACTTGAAGAGTAATATTGGTCAGGAGGGCTGTCTTTCATTCTGTTATCACGCTAGATTAATTGATGTAACCAAAAGGTGGTGATGATATTGAGGGGAGGGGGGNATTCGGCAAGGCACAGACCCAGAAACACGGGCTCTTAAATGCCAAGGCACGCTCCAGAGGGATCATTGGAATGTGCGTTTATAAACTACCAGCGTGACTCTTACACCTGCACCTGCTAAATGGGAAAATGAACTCTCTCAACCTCCCTCAGCAAACCAAAAGTCTGAATTCACTCCTATGTCACCCACATTCGTATCGTGCAATAGGAGGCAGGGAGAATTAATACAATAAAAAATGTTTTAGCCATTTATTTTAGAACAATCTGGCATATAGTCGTCCGTAACTTGTTTAAAGGAAAGGTTGTAGAATGTTAATTCACTAAAATATTTTNCTGGCATATAGTCGTCCGTAACTTGTTTAAAGGAAAGGTTGTAGAATGTTAATTCACTAAAATATTTTAAAATATAATTAAACTGATTACTTCTCTGTTTTACACTTTGTCCACAGCATATATGGTTGATGAAATAGGGCATATTATTGGCTATCTAAGATACCTGGTTACCTAGCCATTGGGTATAAAAAAATTTTTTTTGTAAAATGCAATTTAAAAATTGTTTTATATTAAATTACGACTTCTAGGAACGGAGTCATCTTTATAAGGACAATTAATAAACACTAAAATTAGGATGCTTGTGTCAAAAATTTTCTATTATAAACTATTAAAAGTGGAATGGGAAGAATGATATAGTATATGTTTGTTTGTATACGCATATATATATAGGATTCGCGTTATTCTTATCATAAGGAATTTGAAGGTAGCCGTAATGTTTTGATTACAAACTGAAAANGTTGTTAAGATTTGTGATGAATTTAACACTCCTTCTTTAGGTATACATCTATACCGTCTCTACTGACGATAACTTCGCTCCCGAAGAAACGTGGTAACTTGCAAGGTAAGAAAATCCTGGAAGCCATTTTTTGCGCTCTCCCTGTTTCTAAAATCCGTGGTATTAGGAGCATGAAAAATGCAGGATTACTTCTTACCTCAAGCCATTCAGCTTCGGATTAGTAATTTCTGCCACTTGAAGTTTGTTGTTACTGCAAATATCAGAGAACCCTTTTATTTTGACCGATGCCCGCTTTTCACACACAGTATGTTGTATTTCGTCGGTTTATGCATAAAAGTTGACAAAGGCAATGGTTTCACCAAGAAGGAAGAACCTCTACCCTTTTCTGTCCACCATACTAACAGTATTGTGTTGCGACAACCTTCATTTTGGGAAGTGTTTGGGTAAGTCCAACGGCTGCTCACTTCAGTTGCGATTATCGTACAGGAATCCACAAATCACGTGTTACGATATGATCTAGCGTAAGTTCACTGTCGTTAATAACAAAAAAGTTATTACCGATGTCCAGCCGCTACTGTTAATGGTGTTCCATCAGTTGATATTGTACCAAGTTCTTTATTTATTTATTCACTTTCTTTATTCACAATGGAAGGTTGGAAATTGTTCAACAGGAAAACTGAACCGTGAGCAAGTTTACTTATGGTGGTTCCTGCCGCCATACGCGCCTTTAGCAATTTCATCCACCTTGACTAGTGTCCTCAATCCTCTCGGAGCTTTTCGTCGCCAGAACAAAATTTTTCAATCGCTCACCACATTACGATAATTTTTGCCACCGCATACCCAGTTTGAACTCGTGTATATAAATTACCCAAAAATTACACATTTCAAAAATATTACTCAGAGTAATGTAACACGTCCTAAATTATGTTCACGGTAAACTGAGCACTTTTGAAGGCCCTGCTTAAGATCCACTCGTATGAAGATTGTGTATTCTTTCACCAAATGAAAAAATTTCCATTTCCATGGGCCTCGACACTTTATTATTATTAGAAAAGTAAATATTTTACCATTTAAATTATTACGTATGTCCATTAAAAACTGACAGAAAAATTTATAATTTCATGCAATAACAAATGTATACTTAACAATTTTAACTCAACGTTAGAGCATATAACTACTTTGTCGTTAACAACTTAACTGGGCGTATGCCATTCAGCGTGACTGTTCAAATATACACAGGTGGGATACTGTGCATTTTTTTCAAAGGTTGATTTCAGAAGTGCTCACTTCACCGTGAACAGCCTACATAACACCTGCAGGTACTCTGTAAATGGTGAGGGATGCCTCTTGTTACTGCGATATTAAATTCGCATTACTCCAGGGGCGAATGCAGGGAGGAGTAACAACACCAGGCTTGTATTGCTCCAGTCCCCGGCTGCAAAGCTATTACTAAAGTTGCGACGTTACGTTATGAGCTATGAACTATACTTCGGGCTATTAATATTGTTCAGGTTTCNGCTATGAACTATACTTCGGGCTATTAATATTGTTCAGGTTTCACATCACTTCCACCCCACTGGGCGTATGGGTGTGATTTTATCACCAACTCCCCTATTAGTGTATTATTTTATTGCGTAGTTTTTAAAGCACACTACCTACCATCATACCGGCTTATTATGATAATTTCCCCTCCCAGCCTACAAAGATACGAGTCCCCCTATCGGGGGCCGCACCTTGCACGCCAGTTGGGGCAGAACGGCCATTTCTCGTTATCATTATGTTATATTAATGCCTCGCTCATCTTTCGACGATTCGGGCATTGCCGGTTGCGATTTTCAAACCACTGCTAGCACGAGTCTGTCCTCATTCTAACCTCCGGGTGCAATGGTAATCAGGTGATCACCGAACACAAGCCCCATCGGAGCCATGTCCCTTGAACCCCAGCTGAGGGAACCTCTAGAGTAGTGAGGTCAGCCGTGAAGGAGTCGACCAGACCACCACCTAGCGCCTCTGTCATGACTGCCCACCAACTACGAATGGCCAGGGAGACGGACACCCCTTTTGGCAAATCCTGGCGTAGGGCACGCCCGGGAGTTCCCCATGTTCGGCAATCCCAACCATGGGATAGCCCAGCGGTGCCACGAGAAGGTGTGGGTTCCCTTGTACTATCAGATACTATAACTTGCACTTGACTAGTCCATCCTGGAGCCAAGTTTCCTGCCAACCTATGATACTAGGGGTGGCACTACCCCCGACACAATTATCGGTTAGCAGGATTCTCTCCGTATCTAAGGTGGTGCTCGCAAGCCAAAAGCGGAAGCCCTTTCCGAAGTCGATGACGACCCCACCAGGTTTTTTGTGAGACAGCCCAGGGCACTCTGAGGGGACCCTCACCCCCGTGTGATGACCGCCACCGAGAATGCCCCAGACTGGCACAACCTGACAGTTATTACAGCGTT
>NQII01005556.1:36523-48443 GCA_002778355.1 Clitarchus hookeri
GGGGGGGGGGGGGGGGGAGGTTGCACCATTCGGCAAGGCACAGACCCAGAAACACGGGCTCTTAAATGCCAAGGCACGCTCCAGAGGGATCATTGGAATGTGCGTTTATCAACTACCAGCGTGACTCTTACATCTGCACCTGCTAAATGGGAAAATGAACTCTCTCAACCTCCCTCAGCAAACCAAAAGTCTGAATTCACTCCTATGTCACCCACATTCGTATCGTGCAATAGGAGGCAGGGAGAATTAATACAATAAAAAATGTTTTAGCCATTTATTTCAGAACAATCTGGCATATAGTCGTCCGTAACTTGTTTAAAGGAAAGGTTGTAGAATGTTAATTCACTAAAATATTTTAAAATATTATTAAACTGATTACTTCTCTGTTTTACACTTTGTCCACAGCATATATGGTTGATGAAATAGGGCATATTATTGGCTATCTAAGATACCTGGTTACCTAGCCATTGGGTATATAAATTTTTTTTTTGTAAAATGCAATTTAAAAATTGTTTTATATTAAATTACGACTTCTAGGAACAGAGTCATCTTTATGAGGACAATTAATAAACACTAAAATTAGGATGCTTGTGTCAAAAATTTTCTATTATAAACTATTAAAAGTGGAATGGGAAGAATGATATAGTATATGTTTGTTTGTATATGCATATATATAGGATTCGCGTTATTCTTATCATAAGGAATTTGAAGGTAGCCGTAATGTTTTGATTACAAACTGAAAANATATATATAGGATTCGCGTTATTCTTATCATAAGGAATTTGAAGGTAGCCGTAATGTTTTGATTACAAACTGAAAATATTCTTTTAAATATCAGGGTCATTACTGATAAATGCTGGCCATAATACACATTTGACGGTAAAAGGACTTTTTTGCAGGGATATTTATTTGGTGTTTGTGTTATGTTCAGTGCTGGACTGTAGGTGAGCGATGAGGCTCAGATAATGACACTGCACTGCAGTTTGCGCTAAGCTGCATGTCTTCTGCTGCCTGCTGTTTGTCATTAGATAAATGATGTTACATGCATAATAAAACACGCCTTGCTCATTTTAGATATAACGTTTAATTTCAACATATATACATTGAATAACTTATTCATTACGNTGTTTGTCATTAGATAAATGATGTTACATGCATAATAAAACACGCCTTGCTCATTTTAGATATAACGTTTAATTTCAACATATATACATTGAATAACTTATTCATTACGACAATGTGCACAAAAATGTGTAAACTACACATTCTGTACCTTTGGTAGACTTTACAAAGAAAATATTTCTGCGTTATGTAGTATACTTAAGTATTGTTTTATTAAAGGCCATAACACAAGGCCAAATTAATCAAATTAAGGTGACGTAATATAAATGCAACTAGTGGAGATATTTTTAAACAGTTAAATATTAACAATGTTCAATGTTACCTTTAGGCCTCACATACAATGTTATTTTTCCTGGTTTATGCACAAATTTCTCTAAGTATGATCCATACACTGAGTTTCTGCAATAAACCATTTAAAATTTATTAATATGTCGGTTTGAAACATTCCGAGACTCACGTAGCTCGATATTCCACAATGATGTTTCAAAATCCTGTACTGGAGAGTCTTGTGCACCAGCTATTATGAATTAAGTGCGAATATATAATTAATACAAGGGAGTCCAACTTTTTAGTATTGATAAAACATATTAAAAGGAGGTAAATATGAAACCAAGTACTGTTTTCACTATGCATGTGATAAATATGGCAACTGGTTTATTTGATATTATGGACTAGCAGTTTTAAAGAGTCATATAAATTAAAACTTGTATTGGAACTCATAAGTAATTTTAACTCTGCACATATAAACCGTGCTGCACAATACCGAATATATCTTTCCCCAGTATCTTTCAATCCCTTCCTTCCCCATTAATGGACACACATGAATATCAACCGCACGAACATTAGCAGAAACCCACACTGCTGGAATATGCATAACTGCCACAATAACCATGCGACGCCAAGATCCCTGGTGCAGACGCAGAGTGAACATATTATTAAATATACGTATAAATTACCAAAATTTGTACATATGGCTTGCGGCACGTGGATCCTTGATGGAAATGGGGATGATAACCTTGGTGACTAAATCAGTACTTCGAAATTTGAACTGTGTATCTGGGAACACTGCGTGACCTGGTATGTCATATAATTGCACATGCTGGAGTAGTTATTTAAAATAGGAATTTGACAAGCAACCTGAGAATCAAAGTTAAATCAATAAAATTGTCATAAAACAAAAACAAAAAGAAGAAAAACCAACATGAAATTTGAACACAAAATACTCACTTCAAAAATCAACAATTTAATGTGCGTTCGAACGTCATATACATGTTTAAGAACACTTACATCCACTACACAGTGTTGCCAGGTTGTGTATTTAAAAAATTCCACTTCCTTTTCCGTGCAGTATTGCCAGTGTAAAGCTCAACTCACCATACATAAACGTGTGCATAACGAATGAGTACATATAAAAATGAAAGTAGANGTGCAGACGCAGAGTGAACATATTATTAAATATACGTATAAATTACCAAAATTTGTACATATGGCTTGCGGCACGTGGATCCTTGATGGAAATGGGGATGATAACCTTGGTGACTAAATCAGTACTTCGAAATTTGAACTGTGTATCTGGGAACACTGCGTGACCTGGTATGTCATATAATTGCACATGCTGGAGTAGTTATTTAAAATAGGAATTTGACAAGCAACCTGAGAATCAAAGTTAAATCAATAAAATTGTCATAAAACAAAAACAAAAAGAAGAAAAACCAACATGAAATTTGAACACAAAATACTCACTTCAAAAATTAACAATTTAATGTGCGTTCGAACGTCATATACATGTTTAAGAACACTTACATCCACTACACAGTGTTGCCAGGTTGTGTATTTAAAAAATTCCACTTCCTTTTCCGTGCAGTATTGCCAAGGTAAAGCTCAACTCACCATACATAAACGTGTGCATAACGAATGAGTACATATAAAAATGAAAGTATAAATTATTTATTGCACGGTTCATTGCCATCGTGTACGTAAATGCTGTTTGTGTACACGATGACCATAAACCATGTANAAATTATTTATTGCACGGTTCATTGCCATCGTGTACGTAAATGCTGTTTGTGTACACGATGACCATAAACCATGTAATACAGAATACCTCATTTCATTTTGATATGTGCACGTTCATTACATACTCGTTTTTCTATCGTGAACTGAGTTTAAGCCGTGGCTATGAGAGAGGTGCACGCAGTTGGCAGGCAGGAGAGTGTAATACAAGATGGCGGGTGTTGCAGGTGCGACGCTAGCGCTCCTCGAGGGAGTTGCGGTCGTGAGGCGGGACCGACTCGAGGCAGGTGCCCAGGCTGCAGTGGAGGCCGAGCGCGCACGGGCACATANGTTGCGGTCGTGAGGCGGGACCGACTCGAGGCAGGTGCCCAGGCTGCAGTGGAGGCCGAGCGCGCACGGGCACATAATATAGTGCGCGTCGGACACGTTGGCGACCAGCCCGTCCGGGTCCGAGCGCGCTGCATGCTGGGTAGCTGTAGGGGATTGGCGCTGCAACTACGCCTCAGCGTCAGTCGCCCGCCACCTCCAGCCCGGCCTCACAATAACTCTGACTCGTGCATGTCCTGCGCAACTTTAACAAACGTTACGTTATACGTGTATGTCAAACAACTCTTGATTCACCCCAAACTCTACGTGTGTATTGAACAACTCTGAGACATTCAGCATTCCAGGTTTAGTTTTATTCATTCCAAGACCTGATTCGCACAAAAACGTAGGTTTGTACTTAACAACTGTGAGTCATCTCTCAAGATTTCAGAGCTATGTCGAACAACTCTGAACTACCTAAACCAAGGTTTATGTTGAACAACTGCGAGAAAATCAAGATTGTAGATACATGCTTAACAATTATGAATGTAGTTTTTGACAATTATGAGACACTCAAATTGTGATTCTTCTTAAATTATTGCTTTGCGATGCTGAAGAAGGATCATTTGCCCAAAAAAGTAAGATAAGTTTTGATTATATTTGGTTATTTGCACTGGTATTCGAATAGCCTATTAGAAATTTATTTGTCACACAAAAAAACAAGTAATAGCACAGCGAATATAAATCGGTTTGTACAACAAAATTTAACTTCTCGTCAACTAAAGTTTGTTGCAATACAAAGGTAAGGAAACTGGAGAATTATTGCTTCGTCACTTACACGCGTACCTGCAGAGACGACTTCCTACTCTTCCAAGTCACTCTGACCCAGCGTAAACTGCAAATAGCTAGTTGCACCGATACTTGCTGCAATCTACACTAGCAATACTTTCTTACAGTATATTCCAGTCATACCTGGGTTCAACCAAGTTGCATCTGTACCGAAAGATTTTGTTTATAATTATTTNTCTTACAGTATATTCCAGTCATACCTGGGTTCAACCAAGTTGCATCTGTACCGAAAGATTTTGTTTATAATTATTTCTTTTCAGCATTTTCTTTTTATGAATTCTCACATGTTATATTAACTTCAAATTGCATCTAAATAAGACACATACATGATTTTANTCAAATTGCATCTAAATAAGACACATACATGATTTTAAACAGGCACACTGTGATGTTAAGGGGTCATGACATTTTCAGTCCGACATGCTTTCAGCTTTTACAAATTAGAAACTTTCTTATGCGTGATGTGATCCGATCTAACGCTTGTTTTGTTATCTCAATCAAAGTGTTGTAGGTAATTTGCTCAGCTATAGTAATATGAATCATTCATTAACCCAGAGTAGCGTCACTCTTTATGAAAGAGTTTCACACATGGAAGGCTTTGGGCACCGACCCTCTCAGTGTACTCTGCCGGCCAAAAATAACCTTCATGTGTGTGTTGTACAGCATTGTGACGGGTCTCAGTGGATTGACAATTTCGTCTGCGGAGATTGTAGAAATGTTACAACAGATGATCAGAACTTTTTACAATGATCTTCTAGCATCGCTGCCCTAGCTACAGACCAGTGCTTCTTCACTGGTCAGCTGTGACTATAGGTAAACACACGTCTCCTAGCGGCTCTGTAGTTTCACCCTGAACACCCGTCGTTTTGTCATTCCGATCTGTTGTAATCGTTTCTTATATGTTTCGAAGAAGAAATCTAGAACGCAGAGTTGATGTTGGATAACAGAGGGATATTAGGGTCAGAAAAAACTGAAAACACTTATATGTCGTTTTTCAATTGTAAGGCAAAACTGCTTTATAAATATCTCTAAGACGGGTTTCTTAGGCAGGATCAGAGGCAAGTTAACAGAGAAAGGGACTCACTCTAAATCAAAGACCTCGTCTTCCACCGCGGGAGGAGTCGATGCCCATCGGAGGTCTCTCTGTCGCCGACTGCTCGCACCCCTTGGTTCGGAGCCCTGCTTCTCGCTCCACCTTTCAGGTGTTTTTGTATTGTATGCTCATTGGCTCCCACGTAAATTGGAGGCGGGTGTTGGTTTTGGGTTGCTGAGGTTTTCCTAACTGTAGTCATGAAAATTGGACACATATTTACTGATGACTGGACAAATTACTGAGCTCGTTAGTGATTACCTTACTGATGGGGTGTTTCTTTAAGATATTATGTGGCCAAAATCTACCTGTTGTGTGTGGTATGTGGTGTTACGCGGGTGTCGTGAAAGTGCGTACACAACGAGGCCAATTCATCAGCAATACGTTCGGATGAATCGGTGAAGATGTGCCTGAGCGCGTAACGACAATTTAATCTTTCTCCAAACGTGGTCCATCAGTGTCCGTGCTCGCCACAGCATCACGTTCTTGCGACAGGTGGCGGTTTGTGCCCAGATTCCAGCATCTCTCACAGATACAGAGTGCTGCGTAACATGTGGGAGTGGCACCCACTTAACTGGTGGACTGGAGACACTGAAACTATTTTAAAAGTTCATGTAATCATAAATTTTTAGTATGGAGAGCATGCAGGCCAGTCTATATGTCTTGAACGACCTATCCATTTGTTTGGAAGTATTAAGTGTACCCAAAAAGTATTGTAGAAAGAATACGTCAGTTTACGATACGACGACCAGAAAAAGAGAAAATATTTAAGATGAAGTAGGGAGCAACTATTCTACTTTATATCGAATACTTCACGTAATAAGAGTATATGATGGACCATGAGTTGCCTTGGAGTTGTTTGGTTTCCCTTTCCATACTAGGGAAACCAATGAAATACACATGACTTCAATGAAAACAGCTCCCTGTCTCATTGAAATGATAGAATTAATATTCTTTAAAAAAATCTCTAAGAAGTACTGGAGATGTGGGACTGTAGGAATGGAAAACACCAGATAAGCATATTGTATCTCTTGAAGACCGCGTAAAAAATAACGTTTTTAAAGAAAATCTCACAGGTGTTCAGCATGAACATTGGACTATTGGACGAATCACAAGGAATGTAATTATTAAACCGCTTTAGAAATACGTTTGTCAAACACCCTGAAGCTCTGAACTGATAAATTCCATTTTATAAATATCCTACGGAATTAAAGGAGGCAAAACAAAAGACTCGTCACTTTCTACAGTCGGAGCTGTTGTACAAATTGAAAAGTTTCTCCCGTGGAAAAAATACAAACTGCAACGGACAATTTTGTCGAAAATCCTCGGAAATGTTTTACTGTAAAAAAAATTGTAGGCTTATGTATTTTTTATTACTTCTTTAACTACCCTAATTTTTTTCTATTCTAAAAAAAATTAAAAATTAAAATAGAATGTAAAGTGAGAATCGTGAAGCAGTGTCTAACGTCGTGCAGATTATGAAGTTGAGGTGTGGCGTATTTATTCAGTTCGTCATGTAAAGATATTTGCTCATGTGTACATGATATGTATTTAATGTTTCTATATAGATATTTGTAAGCATACAGTATTATTTTTTGTTTGTATTACAAGTTTCTCGCAATCGTGTTTTCCGCATCTCGTTTACTGTTAATTGAACATATTTTAAAGAATGCTTTGATTCTTCTTTGTGCTAAACGTGTTTCTTTCCGCTAAACGTAAACTATAACGTTTCCATTCTCCAATGCCTGATTTCCATGTATCCTTATAGCGAAGATGTTTTTTTGATAGCTACATAATAATGTTTCTATTACTTACTTTAATACTTACTCTGATGTACACAAGACGCAATGAGGNTTTTTTGATAGCTACATAATAATGTTTCTATTACTTACTTTAATACTTACTCTGATGTACACAAGACGCAATGAGGCCGATCTCAATTGCTATTCATTTTATAATTACGTTTTTGATACGGCTTTAAAATACAGAAATACTTTCCATAATAGTCTGCCAAGAGTGCTGTTGACACTCCAAATAGTGTTTCGCCTTTAATATGCACGCAGCTATGGGCAGTGATTTCCTTCTGAGATTAAGCTCGAGAAATTTCAGTTAACCGTAAACAATATGTGTGTATAAACACTTGTATAAACTAACTGTCAACTTACTGTTTGAAGGTATTTAGAACATACATTTTACATGATACAATAAATAGTGCAATAAATGCTGCNAACTGTCAACTTACTGTTTGAAGGTATTTAGAACATACATTTTACATGATACAATAAATAGTGCAATAAATGCTGCTACATACTTTAGTCCGCATTGTTTTAAACCATTTCCTGAGGTTTTTCTCATAATACCTGGTTATCTACACTCCTTCATGAAAATGAGCGTTTTTTTACAATGGTCTATAAAATGGCTAATTAAGTCTGGACACATAATAGCGAATTGTACACAAGATGATTTTTATTAATACGTTTACTGTGAAGTAATACTAAAAGTTAATTAAAGTAGAACATGCGCTTGAAACACTTTTTTTAATAGTTTAAATTGCAATATATGATACTCATTACTTTTATATATATATATTTATATTCGTCTAGATGCCCATGTTCACAGAGCTACATTTTTTGCATAATTTTTAGCGTTAAATTAATAGTTTATTGTGAACAATATAATTTATATTTTATTTCACAAGAGAAGGCATGGTGAAACATCCGCAGGTTGTTGCACGGAGAAAACTCCGTAGAAAGGTATTTAGCCTACAATTAATTGTTCATTATAAATAATGAGAGCGGTAAACTGCCATAAAGGTGCAAATAAAAGTTTGCACACTTTGTATATATTTATAGAAGAATGATACAGGAAAAGGAGTGGGAATATTGCTGAAAGGAGAGACGACCAAAGCTGGAAAGATTGAGTTTTATAGAGGGGAATCTAGGACCCCAGGGAATAAAAATGGCAAGCTGTGGTCGAATGCAATTTAAATTCTGAACGCCTTAGGGGCTATAGTGAATACAAAGTGAGTCCGGACGGAGTGCGTTAATTCCGCGAGGTGATTCCTTACGAGAAACTAAGCAGAATTATATATGGGCATTTTGCGAATAAGTGTGACTTGTGGCCGCTACGTGCCACGGGAAATAAAATTTCAAATTACATTTCGTCAAATATTTCCGAAACCTTTAAACACACAACTGCTTATATTGCGAAAACGGTTAGTCTTAGCCAGTAGCCAACAAGACGACCTTTTTTGTTGTTTTTCACGTTCTCATTAACATACCGTTTGTAAACGTGCATTGCATCTCAGTGTTACGAAAGTAACGGCCAAAACAGGGTGATGAACCCCACATGCATAGCGAAGGGTAGATGATACAACCACCACACTCATAAATGGTTTAAGGTCTCCCTTTCCTCTACCACTGTACGAAATTGTGTTGCTTAATCTCGAATGGTTTCGGAAATATTTGACGAAATGTAATTTGAATTAGATTTACAGTGGCACATAGGGGCCACAAATCTCACTTGATTGCAAAATGCCAAAATATATTCCTGCATAGTTTCCCGAAGAGAATCACCTTTCAAAATGTATGCACTCCGTCCCGACTCATTCTGTAAATGATATAGTTAAAGTCACTGAAGTTTGTCTTACCAAAGTAGTGGTGTTCTTTAAGATAGGGTTATCTGTCATATAAAAAGATATGTCCACGATATTGTTATGGAAAATAGAAAGCAAAATACAGACAAATATTTTGGAAGACCAGTTTGGTTTTAGGAACGTAGGTATAATGTATTCACGGTAACTTCAAGATTTTCTGAAGCCCTGCTAAAGATCTACTTTCAGGGACCCGATTATGTATCATTCCGCAGTATGTAAACAAAACATTGCCATGTGACACCTGTCAAACGTTTTGTAAACAGTGCCATGTGGGAAATCTCAAATATTTTGTAAACAAACAGAGCCATGTGGGAACTGTCAAATATTTTGTTAACAGTATCCATGTGGGAACTACCAAAATTTATTTTTGAAGAGAAACAATGCCATGTAATCTTAACTGTCATACACTTTAATAAAATTCTCCAAATGTCTAAAAAATGCTAATCAATTTAGCAAAATATTGTAATACATGCAAAAAGGTAGATTGAAGTATATATCGGAACTGTTAATGATATAATTTAATTAAAGTTTACTTATTGTATTAAGATTTATTTACAGATTTGGTGTAAGGAAAAGCTTAAATTTTACATAATAAACTTTTGGAAGTAGCACTCAGGATAAAAATTTCACTGTGATAAATGGTGCCGTATTTTATCACATATAAGTCGCACATTTTATTAAAAAAATTTTATTGAAAACTCGGGGTGCGACTTAGAAGTGAGAAAATTTCCTCCAACCCCGCACTAACGTTTCATTTACTACGAATTCACGGTCCGAGGCTCGATTTCCAAACTCTTCAGAGAACAAAATCACTTTCATTTTGAAACCTGCGTGTAGGTACATTGCTTTTCCATCAAGAAACTGTCGCACTTCTTCACTGCAACATCAAAACAACACTACGTGCGACGGGAATACGAGTCACGGCTAACATTTGGAACTCAAGAACAAACGCTAATGTGCTGCTATCTCTTACGCTCCACAAAAAACTTTCAAAAATAATCGATTATCAGTTATTGACCAAAAATCGATTCCTTTTCATTCTTTTAAAAACTTTTTTCTGTTAAGGATTGCGAAGGGAATTACGTAACGGAAATATTCAAATGCCTTTCTATATTTTGCAAGTTTATTTGATAAACTGCAGAAATAACAACGCTAATACTAAAATTACATCTTAACCTAGAATTATCTTATAAGTAGAAAGAATGTGTTACGTTAGTTTTATAACCACAATTCAGCGTCTCCAATATCCAATATGGCGTGGTTATACTTCTGAAAAAAACGTGCCCAAACGGACAAGATGGAGTGTATGAGTCCGCTGGACAGACACTGAAATTTATTTAATTTCAATTAATAACAGTGAAATCTTTACCCATGAGTGCTACGTAAAAGTGTAAATATATAGTTTAGCAATATTAACTTTACAATTACGGCATTAAATTTATACATATTAATATTTAACCTACGAACTATTTCTTTTCAGCTATAACCAACATGTCCCTTCAAAATCCGTTGTTAATTTGTACGGACTTTTAACAAATTATTATAATTTATTGAAAAAATATACTTAAAACTTAAAACAACCAATTTATATAGTGCTTCAGTGCTAAAAGCAAGAAAAAACCTTTTTCCATATATATTTTTGTATAACCAATTGAACATGTAACTCCTAGGGTGATTTTTCAAAGGTTCTTTTCAAAAGTATCGAAGATACCGTGAATGGATTATAATGAGGGCTTACCTTCTCGTCGACAGCGAGGTCATTAGAGATGTAGCAAGTAACTCAGAGAAGCAGGAACCGGCCATGATCTGTAGCGAGGAACCATCCCAGCATTCACCTGGAGAGATTTCGGCAGACGAAGGAAAACAAAAATCAGGATGACCAGCCCAGGTTTTGAACCCAAGTCCTCCCTTATACGAGTTCAAAGTTTAACTACTGCGCAACTTCACTCGGTTTTTAGAAAGTAAAAGGAGACCAGAGATGATGGTATGTATCTGACGATATTGCAGTCAGTGGACTTAAGGTTTCTGGCCACCTGGAGTTAATTTTTCGCGTTTGAGACCGAGAAGCGCAAAAGCAATAAGGGTGACACTGCCACGCGCATCAAGTGCCCCATCGCCGCTAAGCACAAGGCTCTGATCTGGCATGCAGTGTTCTCGTCGCACTGCGTGCAGCTATGAGACTTTCAGCTGTGACCCTATTATTTTATCGGTGAAAAGTATGTAGGAAGGTTTAATGCAGGGCCGTTGAGTAATTTTGTATGTATCCGACGCATTTTTTCAGAAACAAAGCTTTGAAGAAGCCGTTTTTAGCCATTTTGGAGTACCCTGGTATGGTGTTTCTAACGTGCGTGACGTCTTGACAGCACTAAACAATCCTCGTCTGAGGTGTGGGTTTTTTTTGTAGATGAGCACGATGGACGCGTGTTTAATAGTTTCGCAGAAAAGCGTGAATTACTAACAAGTTGTAACGCAGTTCCAGTGCCAGGTAGGCGGGCGCCTTGAAGTCCAGCTGGTCCATTCAGTCACAGTGTCCTCGATCGAGCACTGGAGTTATATCGGTGACCAGTACTGGTGACAGCAAAGTATCAGTGCCCAATACTTTGAAAGTCTTCATTGTAGCTAATGTGATCTGTAGAGTTTTCTACGCCTCTTTGTCGTGAGTAATTAGGCCATAATTCCAATATCATCAAGTCGCAGTATGTTGTTCCCTGACTTCAAGACAGGCGTTAAACACAAGCACAGCACAAACAAACAAATTACGTGATTGAAACACTTGAACTCAGAAAGTATTGTGCGACAGAACAGAATAGTATGTATATACAGTGATGTGTGATGCATTACGAGTATTAGAGCGGCGCTGTCCCATAACCACCCCCCCCCCTCCC
>NQII01005556.1:59453-80110 GCA_002778355.1 Clitarchus hookeri
CCTCCCTCCCATCCCCGCCCCGGCCATAGCCCCCGCCTCGTCGAGAGAGAGAAAATTTTGTATATATATAAGTCTTACCATCACACACACACTCTCAGCAGCAACATACTTACATGCACGTGCGCTCGCGCCCACGTCCATGAGCGAAGTGGCAGACAGCATCACACACATCCTGGCCTATCGACACTTACCTTATGCCGCATTGTCCTCCCAATTACCATCGACATGGCATAACCACATACATGGGTCCCGGGCTTGGAACCGGGCAGTACACTATTCCTATGACACTACCAATATATATAAATATATATTGGTAACATCACAAATATAGTGTACAGGCTGGTTACAACACTGCAGACAGTTGAAAAGCGAGTGCTTTAGGCAATGGGATAAAAACAGTATAAATATAAAATTTAGAGAAGAGCACTACAGTTTGATACCAAGACCATGCGAGGGTGGGACAAAAGATAGAAGGAGTCACATGTGTGACAATTAACAGTATGGTGGATAAAAACACACACACATACATGACAAAAGTAATAATAATAATAATAATAATAATAGGAACAATTGGAATTGACACAAGAAGTAGTATGGTGGAAGCCACCACACACGTAAAGCAGCGTGACAAGACGACTGAGAATAAAAACAGGAACTGTACAAAATAAGCGTGAAACAAAACAGACGTGCCAAGGTGGTGATGAACATCTCGTTAGGACATTTGGGGGGATGGAACCAAGAGATAGGTGGAGTGGCAGATGTGACAATTATATATATATATCACTAGCAGGAATACCCTTGTGTGGAGAGAGTTGTAGTCACATAAGTGACAATATGTGTAGAGCAGTAGCATGAGGTTTTCAAGAATGGATGACGTACAAAACGAATGCCAAGCTGACGGTGGTTGACAAACGTACACTTACATACGTAAAAAATTTGCATGTTATACAGCATGTTGTGAAAAACATGAATGTTGGTATGACTGGCAAGGCGACAATGGCTTGCATGTGCTCCAGTATACCACCGAGAAAATGAAAACATGTACAGGACGTGCTGGTAACAGGCCTGGCAAGTAAGATGAGTGCTTGCATGCGCTCCTGCGTGTTAACACCCAGTATACCTGGCAAGGAGAAGACTGCAACCCTTGCACGGGCTCCAGTATACTGCAGGAAAGAAACACACTGATAATCTACCTGACAATGTTAGGAACATACCTCTTGAACGAGCTATAGTAGATTATCAGGCAGCACACCTGACAAACCTGCAACACACTTGCAGGCACTACAACATGCTTATCGAGAAATATGGCAACCAAAAAACCTCTCAGCAATGTACCTGACAAGCGGAATATGAAGACGCCTGTAAGTTCTCCAGTACACACTGGGAGAAATAACACTCTCTCCGAGACGACATACATAACTAAGTAGGCCTGACCCAGAGCTGTCTTTTTTTTCTTTTTTAGGGCTGATAACCATAGAGGACGGTATGAATGACATCATCCAAGACTTTTTGCTTGTCGTTCATCCATGTTCGCGCGCTCGGTGTGAACTTCGTGGTAGTACGAGCTAATACTACCGACCTGTACTCTCATGCTGCGCTGGGCCAAAAGGATGCGTTGATAATCGTCAAACATTAACGTGTTTTCAACTACGCACCTCTGTATTCCCTTCGCGCATTTCACCACCGTATTCTGGCAACGATACGCATACATATTCGCATACATCTTCGACATGAGCGCCAGGTCAGAGGCGAGGTTGCTGTAAATGTCAGCACAGTCTAGCTCCATTATATAGGAATCGGTGTCCATATAGGAGAGACCAACACTGCTCCCATACCGCGCTCGCATGACGTCGTAGTAAAAGCGATACATGAGTGTCTTTGACAGGTCGAGTACGGCAAAACCAGCATATATAGGCTTGTCAAACATTACGCTCTCTTGGCATAATTTTACTAGGGACAACGATTTACTGTATATCGTTCTGCATTTGAATGAAGGTTTGGTAATTAATTTCTTCGCCCGAACTTCTCTACACACGAGTTCCATACGCTGTCGTTTTAGCTTATTTTCCATAAGTTTGCCATATGTTGCGTTATTCATTAATTAAAAAAAGTCCTTCTCGAAGGCGTTTGTGGCTGCCTGATGTTTCGTCGTATTCATGTCTATATACGGCTTTAGCAACGCCTTCTGCTGGAATTGAAAGGCACTGTGAACAGCCTTCAGCCGCAACCCACGATCCAATGCTTGCTTCAGAGTACGGTAATGTACGATATAATGAAGCTTGCTCTCCAGGGTCGTCATGAGTTTAGCGTGTTTGGACCCGGGGGGACGCTCGTTCACTGGCAAGAATGGAAGATCCAAGTGCTCGTCGTGAAGGGCGGGAGGGTATTCTACATCTACCTCCAGTATGTAGCCGACATATCCGTCGTACGGCACGCTCATCACATCGATGTTCGTGGCGGTCCATTCAAAACCGCCGTACGGGAGCGGCGGAGACATCACCCAGCCGTATAAATTGTTGGCATCTACATACTGCAGGGAGGTCGATGGCTTGCTGTCATTGTATGTGGCTGGTAAATACCTTTTGTTGGTCACCACGTGCCTCTTAATACACTGTGCCACCCCTCCCCGCATACCAACTTCAAGAAACAGGTGGATGTCGTAGTCAGTAAGCAACTCTAACTCCACCTGCGTCTTGCGCAACATTGCATCAAACGAGAATCCGGGCGCGCTAACATAGCACACACAGTCAAGACTGTACGTGCGTAGACAGAGCCCCGAAAATTCTTGAAGACGTCGCGAAGAATCAACATGTCCGTCTTCAAGTAGAGCTCAGAATAGTCTCGGAGGGTGCAGCAGCTGAACACGTCCCAGACGGTTTGTGCGAGCTGGTAGTCTTCCGCACTGACGTTCCCCCTAGTAAGCCTATTAAAGAATGAGACTATAGCAGGTAACCGCGGCTTGGCGAACCTCTCCTACGAGTTAACATAATCGTAGGGGAAGACACCTTTCCGGGTTACCAGCTCTAGTTCGCGCTCTACCGTGAAGAAGCGAGATGTTGTGTGGAATTCGCCGGACGGCAGATTCTGCGCGAGATTTGCCAGGCTGGCAGACATAAATCTAAATGTGTCGATAAATTGAATGGTGAATTTGTCGCCCAAACTTTTACTGAAGGTGATGAGTTTTTCCTCTGTATGTGGAATAATAAATATGTCCTGGGAATCGTAGCCAAGCTGCTTTATAATGACATTGCCATCATACGTCAAGTTATGGAAGAGTATCGGCAGTCTCTGGGGCCGTCGACGAAGCTTGTTGCAGTTATTACACGACGCCCCGATAAAACTGCCGGTAAAATGATCATGGTCATGCACCTTTCGGTTGTCGTAGGTGAACACGCCAGAACAGTGGCAGCAGGTAGTGGCTATAGCATAGCCAGCCTGTTCCCCATGTGTTAGTGCTTGCATAGGTTCAGACTGACTATATATGTCTTTCACCAGGAGACCTATCCTAACCACCTCTTCCATGAAGCGTTTCGACACACCTTCGCCCGTGTAAATGGTTACACCCAGGGGTAGGCTGGTCGTCTTGGAGGCCAAAATAATTGCATTGTCTACTTTGACGTATATGCCATAAGAATAGGACTCGTGTTTTTAGTACCTATATATGTAGGACGCGTCCGAGTTCGGCTGACACATCTGTACAGGCACCAGCATCGCCTCGAAGTCTGCATATACTACGATAGGTGTTTATCGCCGTCTTGGTAATTCTGGAACTTGAGAACAGGCGGCTTGCCGTCCGTGGCAGACTGTGGCAAGTCTGCACGAACAGCACTGTGGTCATTACAATACCGCTTGTGCTCGGCCAGAGTTTCGGCACCCGTCAACCTGTTCACATGAGGAATATCTGCATACACCTTGAAACAGCGCTTACATACATCTACATTCTCCGTGTGTGACGTCACCTGGGAACGTACCAGTCGCGAGAAATTCGTTACATAACAATAGTGCTAGTTCTGGTCCCCAGCAGTGGTGAGTAGCAGCAAATCAAAGTGCTGGGCCAGTTCTTCACCTGTCACCCGTATCAGCACTACTTTCTTATTCTTGTCGAGTGTGTAAATATTAACGCTGACATCCGGATTAGCTCTCTCAAACCTAGCTATTTGATGTAGAGGGGTGGGGAAATATATGGTTGAAAAGTCGAAGCGCGTCTCCAGCCTGGTGTAGCGCTGGTCGACACACTGTGGATTCGCCCCCTCTACAAAGCGTGCCAGTATCGCCCATTTAAAGCTCTGTAGGTCAGCGTTGTGCAGGTTGAGAATCCCCCCTTTCTCCGCGAAACCTGCAGTCAAGAGGATGTACGACGAGACTCTTAGGGGATTGAGCTTATTTATGCGTAACTGGGCCCGTTTCGCAGCAGTGAGGGTCCAGCCATTGCCCTTCCCCGTATAGTCTGTCTCCTCGTGACAGATCTTGGCAATGGTGGCCGACACCGCCTCCTCTATGTCGGAACCATTAAATACAGGAATGTTCTTAGTCTTAAATGCACAACGATCTACCTCGTCGTCATTCAGCTCCGGTTTTCCATAAATGCACTCGAGAAATAAATTAAATTCGACCGCCCTCCATGGTTCTCGACTTCCTGCTCGAGTTGGTCAATGATATTTGATTTCTTACTCTCGAGGTAGCCGCAAATGTCTACGGCTGCCCTCGAGGTATTCTCCGCGACGTATGTTCTCATAGCGCTGATGAACGCGCTTTCCACCTCCACGAACCCATGCGAGTTGCCCTCGCCAGCCCCAGTGTCAGTGAAGCCTCGATGAGAGATACCCTCACTCGCAATAGCAGGAATTGCATGGGAAGGCCCGGGCTGTGGGCTTGCCACTCGTGCACGCTTCTCCGGCTGGGAGGTAGGGTTAGCAGTACCAGAGCACTTTGCACAATGCAAGCGAAGTCGATCGTCTCTGGTAAACTGCCAGCCGCAGGTCCCTCGTTGTAATGGTCGAATTGTAGGATTCGCCCAACATGCACGTTCATGACGATGGGCATCGCAAGGGCGCCCGAAGCCCTCATTGCAGAACGTGCAGTTGGACGAGGCAGTCTGCCTGATCACTCCTGTACAAATCGTATCATGCCCTACGAGATGTTCGGCACGAACGAACGAGCGTCCACACTGCTCGCATAAATATTGGGCCAGCTGCCGGAATGGATTGTGAGCGCAATTGCGCTCGTGGCGCAATCCATTCTGGCGAACCGTAAACACCCAGTCACAGAAAGCACACTGTAGTGTGGGCCTACATATATTACGAGGGGGAGTAGTCAATGCAGCAGCAGAGGATGGACTCAATGCTGGTGATGATGATGACGAATCAGTGGCTTCCATCTCTTGAACTGTTAATCAAAATGTCATGGTTGTGGTGGTGGTGCAATATGCTGCAGAGATATTCTATGAAGCAAACCCCAGCCCATTTCCAGGTTAGTTCGCGAAAAAACAACATGTGTGTGTGTATATAAATGACAAATCACTATATAGAAGGGGGGGAACAAACATGCAAGTGATGTTAAACACAAAACCGCATGGCCAGTACATGTACATAACACTTTAGATAAAGTACAAATAAAAAAACTGTGTATTTATATGTAAATATATATAGAGCAGGGAAAGAAAACATGCAAGTGAGTTCACCGGGTCTCGACCCCGGAAGTACGATGCCTAGAGGATGCATTGAATAAGGGGGGAAAAAAGAAGTGTGTATGTGTGTATAAATGACAAACATGCAAGTGACGTTAAACACAAAACAGCACGGTCAGTACACACATGCAACCTTCTAGATAAAGTACAAATAAAAAAACTTTGTGATATATATATAGATTGGAAAAAAACATGCAAGTGAGTTTGCCGGGTCTCGACCCTGGGAGTACAACGCCTAGAGGATGCGTTGAACAAGGGGAGGGAAATAGTGTAATGGTAGGCATCCTCCTCCTCCCGAGTCTTGAACCTGGGGTGATATGCATACAATGTAGTATCCGCCGAGGCCTTAACCAGCAGGAGAAGCATGCAGGATATGCCTCTAACACGCTACGTTAAATGACAAGTTCACAAGCTGCGTGCTGGAATGTATACAGACGGCCAAGTAGGGGACCGGTTTTGAAGCGGTTAGCCGGTCGTCCTTCGCCGACTAAGGGCCGTGTAGTGGGGGAAAAAACACACTGTGAGAGTGTTAATTATATGTATATATATATAGTACCTCCACTCAACACCTGGCCCCCCGACGAAGAGTGAACAACGCAAATAAATGCTCTGGAATAGAACACTCCATGTTCACGAGGCCACTGTTAAAACTCCGAACGGAAAGTAGTCACTTGTACTAGACACACACACACACAAGGACGTGTGAAGTGCAGTGATATGAACTTCCATTGAACAACCATCCGCAGCACACGCGATAGATCGGTTACCCGAGGTATGTCTACTCACCAACACACACCATGCAGAAGATCACTTACCCAGAATTGATGCTTGGTAGCGAGTGGCAGTAGATGGCTGAGAACCGTCGTGGTGCTGAGGACACGTCTCGTAATACGTGCAGAGCGCTGCAGCAGCCAGATGCCGTCTTGAAGTATATATATATACACTATATGACAAGGTATTACCGGTTCGCAACTGGAATGTACGGTTCAGTGATCTAGCAACAAGTGAAAGTGTAGCGGTCTGCAAGGCTGTATATATACCCCCTTATCATAATGGACCACCTAGGAGAAACTCGTCAACCAGTTATGTCACTGGCCTTGTGCAGGCGGAGGATGCAGGTATGGCTAGTCACACACACACACACACAGAGTACGATGGTACTTTCGTGTATCATAACTTGTCCCTTAATGGTGTGTGTACAACTTGTGCTTTCAATATACTAGCAAGTCGTGTTATTGTGGGTTCTCCACCCAGAACATACATTTTCGCGACTTGCGCCTTGGTGATAGGCAAGCAGTAATGTATCTGTGTACTGCATTTTGCGGTTACTGTAAAATAGCAAGGGGTTTAAATTTTGTTATGACAGTTCATTCTCTACACTCAGAAATAAGAACACTCACACGAGTTTCAGAACACATATATATATATTGTCACATAAAAATAATACAAATTGGTGTGATTACATACAGCAACATAATTTCTCTCACCATACACCTTAAAGGAAAGATATTGTTTGTGATTAAACAAAAAACTGAACATACACACACACAAACCGTGTTTCAATTGTGCTTATGTGTAAGTACCACAAAACAAGTAATTGTCAGTTGTTACAAAAAAAAACAAATCAAGTACGAAGAAATATGTATTACAATTCACTTTTTCATTTACAAACAAACAGTTGTGATTAACCAACACACACACAGAGTCTCACAAGAAGTATGTACATTGAGCCTTCTGCCATTTGCATTGTTAACATAATCATATATCAAGTACGAAGAATTATATATAATCATTCAATTCCTTTTATGCAAAACACAAGGCACTATTAAATTACGTGAACACATCAAAACAGTAACGGTACCTATACATTTTAAGGAAAATGTTTTTGTTAAAAAACATTACAAATAAAACTTTTTGTGTAACCCCATCTGCAAGCGTAACAATAAGTATTTTTAAGAAAATCTCAATAACCATACAATTAAAAGCAAAGGTTGACACATACACACACACAATACTAATTGTTGTAAAGCACATTTTTTTTTGTTAAATACATTGCAAATATAACCTTTGAGCATTATACCTTTGCAAGCAGCGTATTGAAGAGCTGTATCAGTATGGTTTTCCGCTCTGCGACAGTTAAATGTCTCATGTCACGTAGTGAAGAATTCTCGCAACTCAGGCAGGTGGTGGCGGCAGCAGCCGTCTTCCTCTTACGGTCAGGGCGTATGCTCGCTGGCGAGGGCCCTTAATGGCAGCAACCTTTTTCTTACGTTTGGAGGCGGCAGTGAGCGGCCGGACAGCANACAGTAACGGTACCTATACATTTTAAGGAAAATGTTTTTGTTAAAAAACATTACAAATAAAACTTTTTGTGTAACTCCATCTGCAAGCGTAACAATAAGTAGTTTTAAGAAAATATCAATAACCATACAATTAAAAGCAAAGGTTGACACACACACACACACACAATACTAATTGTTGTAAAGCACATTTTTTTTTGTTAAATACATTGCAAATATAACCTTTGAGCATTATACCTTTGCAAGCAGCGTATTGAAGAGCTGTATCAGTATGGTTTTCCGCTCTGCAACAGTTAAATGTCTCATGTCACGTAGTGAAGAATTCTCGCAACTCAGGCAGGTGGTGGCGGCAGCAGCCGTCTTCCTCTTACGGTCAGGGCGTGGTGCTCGCTGGCGAGGGCCCTTAATGGCAGCAACCTTTTTCTTACGTTTGGAGGCGGCAGTGAGCGGCCGGACAGCATCACCGGTGATGTCAATCACGACAGCAGCACCCTTCTTCTTATGTTTGGTGGCGGTGGTGGTGACATCAGGCAACTGGGTGGCAACCTCCATCACGGCAGCAGGAACAGGAGTCTGTGACATCGGTACACAGTCGGGAAGGTGAACACGAATCACATCGTTTAGCAAAGCGTGCGTAATCACCTCGTCCGCACCACAAGGGTAAGGGAGTGTCTGTTCGCATATTGTGAACTACACATCTCCCCAATACATTGCAGTGGATCATCTGCTGACACGGCTCATATGAAACAGGCGTGTGGGCAAACAGCCAATGTGCTATGCTGTCACACTGTTCACTATACGAGCGTGCATCTGGAGTGGTGGTGGCGGCTGGATCTCCTGCAGCAGCAAGTTCATAGGTGATGGCGCCGTCCCCAGGCGTCACACTGCTGTACGCGGTCTCCGGACGAAACGGTACGTTCATCTCGAGCACACTGATGTCGACTGGTAGGTAAACATTGCGTTTATATAGCATCTACACAGCGTCAACACGAGCTTTGACCAATAGCAGGAGAAGGCGTGCAAGTAGATCGTACACATCCTGGCAGCATTTGCACTTGCTGCGACAAGTCAGTTCACCCTCGACCGACGCCGTACCACCTTCACTCTTCATTATGTAGTAAAAAAACAGCTGTTGGTGTTGTTTAGGCGTTACTTATATACGGCCTCCCACTCACACACACATACAAGAAGTAAGTGAAGCACTTGCTATATCAATTGAAGACACAGCATACCTTAGCAGCGCATGGTAGAGTCCATTTACTGCCACAGTCTACCAGCGTGGTCGTACACGCGTGCCCTGTACACTCTTCGGACCAGCAGTAGGTAGAACCGGTATTGACATCGCGCAGGACATAGTTCAATTTCTTGCTCCCATGGAGACGTTCATGGCGTAGTTCGATAATATCTTCAATTTCGGCACATGTTGCTAGTATGCGGCCATTTTCAGGCAGCTCGCTGTTTGGCCGGAGATTGAAGACGGCACACTGTTCGCACTTNTCAATTTCTTGCTCCCATGGAGACGTTCATGGCGTAGTTCGATAATATCTTCAATTTCGGCACATGTTGCTAGTATGCGGCCATTTTCAGGCAGCTCGCTGTTTGGCCGGAGATTGAAGACGGCACACTGTCCGAACTTGTAGCAGGGCAGAATGTCCCAGCGGAAGTTGTCCCAGGTGTCGTGATATCCCCACAAATGATTCTCACCGTCACAGATCTGCACTTGCTCGTGTCCCAGCTCAGGTTTAAACACCACTCTTCTATTACCAAAAAAGTAACTCGTGTGCATGTTCACATCTTCCAGTAGAAACGTCACACAGTCACATAAGTTAAATTTATTACACATGACAGACGATAGTTCTATTCTGAATGATACACAAATGTCTACTGTGGCAGTTTCAAACACTTGTCCCTTCTTATATTGTAGCCAGGTACGCCTTGCAAGTTAACGGAGAACACATAGTTGTCCAAGTCATTTTACCTCTGTTCATACAGGTCGTATGACTGTCGCCGGTACAGCACTCTGTCCAGCGGGAAATTACACTGGCAGTGGCAGCATCACAAAGTTCATATGCTATTGCTCGAGTAAACCAAACCTGGTTTATATACTCGGTGCCTGCTTGCGTTAAAAGAGTACTGAGTGAGCACTGCAGCATAATTCCGGGCCTTAGGTGATATACAGCACATGATGTTACATTACACGGTACCGAGAGAAAACTATCCTCATTGGTACGACACACCCAGTGTTAGAGTCCAGTACAGCATTCTACCTGTGCCAGCTAACCAGGAGGTTTGAAGTGAACTCTCCTGTAGTCAACCATGACTTCGCCCTCGTACGTGACTAACAGGTTGAATGTTGCGTGCATGGTTGCGGACAGGCGTCCACGAACTAAGTGCAGTGGCGCCAGGTTGACCACCATGTGAAATATGTGAGACAAAATTAAAAATTTCCGATATGGAGGTGGGTTATGTACATGAAGGTAACAATATTTATATGTGCTAGGAGCATCTTTATGAGAATTCTACGGCATGCATAGACTGTCCATGGTCAATGGGCTTAATGCCCGCGTAGCTAAACCGGACTGTGGACATATTCAGCTTGGCCATATCGTCGTCGGTGATTAGTTGTACGTACCGAGTTGGCAGCCGGATGCGGAATTCCTCGTCTAACATACATGTGACACACTTACCATATGCAGTCTCGGTCCTCCGGAAATCGGTGGCTAAGTAAAGCTTTCCTATGACCAGGTCTGACAACGCTGTGTACTGCCCCATCCCGTTTAGCTTGGCAGGAAGTCCTTCCATTGCTGCTGCTGCTGTTGTAGATACCGGATCAGTACTATAGTTTCCCTCACCGCAGGCTGACCTATTTTATAGTGGGAGTGATTCCAACATCACGCGTGGCATCTACCTCGCATCCGTTCAGTTCATACGCGATTCTGCTTATCATGTGAAGTATACCAATTCTAATGATTTTAGTCGTCGTGGGAAGCGCGTTGCCTGGCTTCGTCAGTGTTCCACAAAAGGGCAAATATGAGTTACACGGTGCAGTGTATATATCTTTGTTTTGCACCAGGATCCAGACCTCGGACGAGGGCGCGTAGGGGCCCGGCAGGTAGGGCGAATAAGTGTGGATTTCAGCCTTGGTGATTGGTGATCGCGTCTACGAACCCCGCCGGCTCCGCAACGTTTAATATTTCCACATCCATGCTTGATCGTCAGGACCAATATTCTAAGGAAACACATGTTTTCAGGTGTTAGCTCTCTGCGTGCTCGACTCGTACTGACTTTATATTTGGTACCATAGGCGACTTTTATTGCATTCGCACGCTTAATTTTCAGGCCCATCTTTCCTTAAATGCAAGCGGACAGTTATCTCCTTGCCTCGAAAATTAATCAATATACTCTCTTGGTCCACTACGAACACTACGACCTCCTGTACATTCGATGTCACTACCGGAACATAAATGGGTGGTTTCGGTACATTTACGAGCTTAAATCCTGGTGGCACCATCGTTGAAAATTCGTGCAGTGTCTTGTCTGGCTGGGCTTACCGTTGAGATACGACTCGTTAACCAAATTGCAGTTTATCCTTATTACATTTACAGGGAATATTTTTACCGGCAGCGTAGATTCGTGTGTTTTATTAGCCTCGTATGTGGCCGTTCTTGAATCCTAGCATTGAGGCGAGAGTATCGCTGCTCGAGAAGTCTACCTGTGCACTACACTTCATCTCGCTGTGCAGAGTGTTAGCATTACCACGAAGAACTAATGTTGCATCCTGTCCCAGCTCACGCGTAAGATACGCGCCTAATTCCTCGATCTCATATGAACCTGTGGGGATACGCACCTCCCCTCTCTTCACGCCCTCCCTTAGTGTAACGGAACATACAATTTTGGTCATCTATGTTCGGTACCGAGAAGTACGTTTGAAAATCAATCACCGCCACGGACCATACCCCCTTCAGGGAGAGTGGTGGGAAGTGCACGGAACGCAATTCCGAACTGTTGCCCGACAAGATCAAGGTGATGGACATGACTGATGTCCGTACCTAGCACCTACTCGTTAAGTATCTATCTGGCAAAGAAGCGCGTACAAAGGTGTCCGCAGTTCCATGATCGGGGCTTTTGCTCTGCTCTGTGATTTTAGTATATTCGCGCTTCTCTGAAATATGTTTTCAATTTTGGCGGGGTCCTTAAATTTCCAAAACTGTCAAAGTAGTGGACCGTATTGCCATTATTTTTATATGCTATCCAATGAGTTCCCGGACCTGTGCTACTGTCGAGGTTTGCTATGCCACACTCTACCCGACATGCATGATGGGGTAGTCAATCTCGCATGAACACTCCCGGAAATTACTTATTTTTAATTTTCGTGCATATTTACGTATTTCAAAGTTGGTTAGCAGGTGGGGTTGCAGCCCCCTTAATTTCACCTCGTTCTTTTGCATTGTCGATTTCTCTTTCTGTTTCCTCCCCCTGCCACTTGTTTGTAGGGACGCAGGTACAGCCCGCGACCGTTTTTTGCAAGCGTCTCCATTCGTCTATTGTGTCCCAAAGTCTCTGTCAAGCATTTGTTTTCATATTTCCCATATCCACGACCCTGGATATACCACTGGCACCTCCAATCAAACTTCCTAGTACTCCAAGAGCCGGCAAGATGAAAGGTAGAATTTCCACCTCGTTTCATTGCTACTCTACGTGGTTTCCTGCCGGAGCGTAACTTTTTCGTCCTTCCAAATTTAAAACCCATGCTGCATTTCACCTTAGTCTTCATAATTTTCAACAACCCCCACACTGCTAGGCGTTCCCCAAGCTTGGCCTGTGACTACCCTACTATTGACTTTGCTTTATCTGCAAGAATTGTATCGGCTATGTGTCTATCTGCTAACTTAGTACTTGTCGCGTACGCAATGTCGTGTTCCTTGCAAGCATTGTCTAACGCATTAATGGGTACGTCGCCACACTGTAATTTTCTCTCCAGCCGAGTGCCAGGACCGCAATACTTATAACCCAGAATGTGTGCTTCGAAGGGGAGATTGTTAATTAAAGTATTTACGCATCCACTTCCTCTCTTAGCGATCTTGCCCCTACAACGCATATTTATAAACTGACTGTTGAATTGCATTGTGATACTGCTTCATACACTTTGTGATAGAGGCTGGCTATGAACCTGGGCACCCCACATGTGTGTGTGAGTTATTTAGGATGAAACTTCAAACTTATTCCGTGCTTCGCCTGGGGAGGCCTGTGTGTGTGTGTGTGTGTGTGTGTGTCGACATATGTCGGCGACTGCAATGTCGTCTGGGGCGGTGGCCAAAGCCCTGGTATTGTGTAACTTCTCCCCACTCTACCCTGCAAGCCAAGAGCTGCGCATGTCGATGCCTCACGCTTCCGACATCGGCCGAGAGGCATCTTGTGTGAAGACAGAAATGTATTTTCAATTGCTAGTTAATTTGGTACCAGGGGTTCGTTAAAGTATTACACACAAGTGTAGAAATAATTATTTTTTATTCAGATCTGATTTTAATATCCAGCTGTTTTATTTGGAGTCGAAGTCTAGCCATTTGACGAANATATTTGGTACCATAGGCGACTTTTATTGCATTCGCACGCTTAATTTTCAGGCCCATCTTTCCTTAAATGCAAGCAAACAGTTATCTCCTTGCCTCGAAAATTAATCAATATACTCTCTTGGTCCACTACGAACACTACGACCTCCTGTACATTCGATGTCACTACCGGAACATAAATGGGTGGTTTCGGTACATTTACGAGCTTAAATCCTGGTGGCACCATCGTTGAAAATTCATGCAGTGTCTGGCTGGGCTTGCCATTGAGATACGACTCGTTAACCATATTGCAGTTTATCCTTATTATATTTACAGGGAATATTTTTACCGGCAGCGTAGATTCGTGTGTTTTATTAGCCTCGTATGTAACCGTTCTTGAATCCTAGCATTGAGGCGAGAGTATCGCTGCTCGAGAAGTCTACCTGTGCACTACACTTCATCTCACTGTGCAGAGTGTTAGCATTACCACGAAGAACTAATGTTGCAGCCTGCCCCAGCTCACGCGTAAGATACGCGCCTAATTCCTCGATCTCATATGAACCTGTGGGGATACGCACCTCCCCTCTCTTCACGCCCTCCCTTAGTGTAACGGAACATACAATTTTGGTCATCTATGTTCGGTACCGAGAAGTACGTTTGAAAATCAATCACCGCCACGGACCATACCCCCTTCAGGGAGAGTGGTGGGAAGTGCACGGAACGCAATTCCGAACTGTTGCCCGACAAGATCAAGGTGATGGACATGACTGAGGTCCGTACCTAGCACCTACTCATTAAGTATCTATGTGGCAAAGAAGCGCGTACAAAGGTGTCCGCAGTTCCATGATCGGGGATTTTGCTCTGCTCTGTGATTTTAGTATATTCGCGCTTCTCTGAAATATGTTTTCAGTTTTGGCGGGGTCCTTAAATTTCCAAAACTGTCAAAGTAGTGGACCGTATTGCCATTATTTTTATATGCTATCCAATGAGTTCCCGGACCTGTGCTACTGTCGAGGTTTGCTATGCCACACTCTACCCGACATGCATGATGGGGTAGTCAATCTCGCATGAACACTCCCGGAAATTACTTATTTTTAATTTTCGTGCATATTTACGTATTTCAAAGTTGGTTAGCAGGTGGGGTTGCAGCCCCCTTAATTTCACCTCGTTCTTTTGCATTGTCGATTTCTCTTTCTGTTTCCTCCCCCTGCCACTTGTTTGTAGGGACGCAGGTACAGCCCGCGGCCGTTTTTCGCAAGCGTCTCCATTCGTCTATTGTGTCCCAAAGTCTCTGTCAAGCATTTGTTTTCATATTTCCCATATCCACGGCCCTGGATATACCACTGGCGCCTCCAATCAAACTTCCTAGTACTCCAAGAGCCGGCAAGATGAAAGGTAGAATTTCCACCTTGTTTCATTGCTACTCTATGTGGTTTCCTGCCAGAGCGTAAGTTTTTCGTCCTTCCAAATTTAAAACCCATGCTGCATTTCACCTTAGTCTTCATAATTTTCAACAACCCCCACACTGCTAGGCGTTCCCCAAGCTTGGCCTGTGACTACCCTACTATTGACTTTGCTTTATCTGCAAGAATCGTATCGGCTATGTGTCTATCTGCTAACTTAGTACTTGTCGCGTACGCAATGTCGTGTTCCTTGCAAGCATTGTCTAACGCATTAATGGGTACGTCGCCACACTGTAATTTTCTCTCCAGCCGAGTGCCAGGACCGCAATACTTATAACCCAGAATGTGTGCTTCGAAGGGGAGATTGTTAATTAAAGTATTTACGCATCCACTTCCTCTCTTAGCGATCTTGCCCCTACAACACATATTTATAAACTGACTGTTGAATTGCATTGTGTTACTGCTTCATACACTTTGTGATAGAGGCTGGCTATGAACCTGGGCACCCCACATGTGTGTGTGAGTTATTTAGGATGAAACTTCAAACTTATTCCATGCTTCGTCTGGGGAGGCCTGTGTGTGTGTGTCTCGACATATGTCGGCGACTGCAATGTCGTCTGGGGCGGTGGCCAAAGCCCTGGTATTGTGTAACTTCTCCCCACTCTACCCTGCAAGCCAAGAGCCGCGCATGTCGAGGCCTCACGCTTCCGACATCGGCCGAGAGGCATCTTGTGTGAAGACAGAAATGTATTTTCAATTGCTAGTTAATTTGGTACCAGGGGTTCGTTAAAGTATTACACACAAGTGTAGAGATAATTATTTTTTATTCAGATCTGATTTTAATATCCAGCTGTTTTATTTGGAGTCGAAGTCTAGCCATTTGACGAATATGCGCTTCCCTTGGTGTTTCAATATCCTCTCGACCAAATAAGTGTTTGGAAATGTTGTTTTCCTTAGCTCCTCGCTATAGAATTGACCTTTCAAACGCTCGCCATTTAGGTCTTCCAACACAAAGGTCCGAGGTTCGTTAATTCTGTATATATCTAATGACCAGTTGGGCATGTAAGATTTCGCCAAATGGGGTTTAATTCGGGAAATGCGGGCATAGTATCCCATCTATACCTTCGCCTTCCACCTATCCACTATCTTGTCGTTTTTAAACACAGTCTCCAGCAAAGAATCGTCTTTAACGTCCACTGTTCGCATACAATTGGTCCTATGTTTTATAGCATTGTATTTGATAATTAGGCGAGGTAACATATCCAGCCACACATACTTTCCTCGCACCGAGAATCCATTCCACATATGTGCCTTTAATGTTCTATTGAATCTCTCGATAATAGAAGCTTTTTTTTCACCATGTGTGTCGTAGTGGTTAATTTTGTTCCCGTCCATGAGTGAACTGAAAGCTTTATTGTAAAATTCCCTACCTAAATCAGTCTTCATATTCTTAGGTGGTCCCTTATCGTTTAAGACCGTTTTCATAGCATCAACAACGTCTGCGCCGCTTTTTCGGTGATCTGGGATGGCCCACGCGTATTTGCTGAAACAATTAATTACAGTTAGCATGTCTCTATACCCCTTATTCACTGCCACATACGGGATCATTTCCACCATGTCGGCTTGATACAAATCGTCGAGTCCAAACACGAGCACCCTCCTTCTGCGGAAATTTCTTCTTGCTGGCCGGTGANCTTTATTGTAAAATTCCCTACCTAAATCAGTCTTCATATTCTTAGGTGGTCCCTTATCGTTTAAGACCGTTTTCAAAGCATCAACAACGTCTGCGCCGCTTTTTCGGTGATCTGGGATGGCCCACGCGTATTTGCTGAAACAATTAATTACAGTTAGCATGTCTCTATACCCCTTATTCACTGCCACATACAAATCTTCTTGATACAAATCGTCGAGTCCAAACACGAGCACCCTCCTTCTGCGGAAATTTCTTCTTGCTGGCCGGTGAATCTCGGCTGCGATCGTTACACCAGACATGTTCAGTAGACGTAGCCACCTTCACGCAATTCCTCTACGATATTTACTATCTCATTCATGTGTGAATGATTACCTGCCTGTTGAGATATCACGTGTAGTCGAAGTTGTGATACGAGCTCATTTATATCGTTCCAGTACACATACTCGAGCTGGCTGCCCCCATCAAGCTTCGAAGTCAGTCCCGAACCACTGGCTAGGCCTACATCGGGAAACAACTCGGCAATAATGTTGAATTTCGGGTGGGTCTCGTCCTTATATGTATTGGTAGTTACGTCATTATCGGTTAAATGCACGCTCGTGATTGGTATTGGTGTAGGGCCTCTTGTGAAAACTCGCCAGGTCTGCGTTTGAATAACAGCTCGTAGAGACCTTGGGCTGCGCGTATGGTTTCATTGTCAATCTGTATGCAATCGTTGGGTAGAAAATAAATATGCTTGTTCCCGAGATACCATTATTTGTCCCGCCTATATACGCCGTAAATCACATCGTTAAAACGAGTCGTATAGGAAGTGAGATAATTCCGAACAGTGCCCGGGCGGGAACCTACCTTTTTCTTATGTTTCAATTCGGCCAAAGATACATCGTCATCATCATCTTCGCCATTGCCCTCCGGAAGTGGCTTTAGTTCGACGTCCGGGTCGGTCTTCACACTACCGACAGGGGGAACAGGTTGCTCCTTTAAAATATCCAGCCAGTATGTGATCGGGCAGAAGGCTTCTTCCAATACTGCGTCGCGCTCCATACGAGCGCGCTTGGCCTGTAGGTACTTATCGTGAACAATTGCAACGATGCGGCGTAAATCCTCGGCAGCGGCAGATATTATACTAAAATGTATAGTGACTTGTTCGTACTATATATATATAAATATTTATTAGACAATGGCTGTACGTGCAATGAAATTTACTATTTTATCTTCGAAAGTATTAAGTTTCTGAAACACTGCAGTACGCACATGCTCGCAATGCAACCATTTTTCATCGTCCATGCGCATATCGTTTAAGTTACAAACAATCCTGTGGCAGATAAGTTCCTCTAGATCTGCAAGTCCCGTACTCAAAGTTTGATTTGGGATGTCGAGTTCTTCGAGCAGATTTGTACTAAGTTTATTCGTCATCCCTTCCAATATCTTGCTGAGATTCGTCTCTAAGCTGCCTACGCTCTCCAGCTGTGTACGTAATGTGTTTAGCATAGTCGAACCTGCACCTGACACATTAAGGTGGTCGTCTAGTTTCGCGGACAGAATTGTAAACCCCTTAATGTTGAACTGCTCAAGCTTTGTCTCGACTGCTATGAGCTTGGCGTCCACACCACTCAGGTTGTCGGCGCTCTCGGTCACTATACAAAGATTATCTCTCAATGTTGCAGCAAGGGTAGTAGGGGACCTGTAGTCGATGTGATCGCCTAAATCTACCAGTTGTGTTTCCATGGCAGGCAGCTTGCTTGCTACTACACTTTGCATGTTATTGGTTAAAGTCTGAAAATTTTTTGTCGTGGTAAGGGACATTGTATTGATAGCACCGAGGTTCGCATCTAACTTCTTACTTATTGCTTCCAGCACGGTCGTGTCATTAAGGTGACTGCCTAGTTTTGCAGCAAGAACTCTTACTCACTCGCCCGCGTCGTTCGAGGCTTTGTCATTAAGGAGACTGTCTAGTTTCACCGTGAGACCGCTAACTTGATCGCCTACATCGTTAATTTTCTTCTCCATATCTGCAAACGCACCGCCTAACGTGCCGAGTTTCCCTACATCGCCGGATATGTTGCTCAGCTAAGCGTCCAGCTTGGTGTACAGTACGTTCGTGTTGGCGAACAGATGGCCTTCCATGGCGACGATGTTTGCTTCCAGCTTCGGGGGTACCATGCACTCTGTCTTTACATTAAGGTGCCCGTCCAGTAACGCTGTGAGCCTGCTAGAACTCTTGCGCTACCTTGCTCCCCCACATCGGTGGTTTTATTCTCCATGGCCGATATCCCAGCCCCTAACACGTTCAGTTTAAGTATGTCATCGGATAGTTTGTGCAGCTGGGCCTCCATACTGGTAGACAGTATGTTTGTGTTGCCGGCCAGCCTACCTTCCACGACTTCG
Source organism: Clitarchus hookeri (assembly GCA_002778355.1). Classification (NCBI taxonomy): domain Eukaryota; kingdom Metazoa; phylum Arthropoda; class Insecta; order Phasmatodea; family Phasmatidae; genus Clitarchus; species Clitarchus hookeri. The sequence continues at coordinate 78,470 of NQII01005556.1, forward strand.
AGCGTGTCCCCGGTTGTGATGGTGGTCAGGTGGGATACCTTTTCGATTAACGTGCCGAGCCTCAAATCCATGTTCGTGGTAAGTATATTGGTATCGAAGAGGCGTCCTTCCACCATGGTGAACTTCCCACCAACCACAGACAGTTGCTTAATATAATTGGCCAATGGGCGTAATTCGCTTGACATGGTTGTATGAACACTGCTTGCTATTCGCTCTCCCACACTNACTTCCCACCAACCACAGACAGTTGTTTAATATAATTGGCCAATGGGCGTAATTCGCTTGACATGGTTGTATGAACACTGCTTGCTATTCGCTCTCCCACACTGCTCAGAGCTGTCTCTAAGGCGGTGATTCGCGCCATACATGCCAATAATGTGCGCAAATGTGTCTCAATGATGGTTTGCAGTGTCGCCACCGCCTGCATTCGAGCCATACCTGCAATTAATATGCGCAACTGCGTCTCGATACTGGTTTGAAGTGTCGCCACTGGCCGCAACTCCTCCGAGGTAACGCTGCGGATGAAGGATACCTTCGCGGCATCGCCATCATGTTTCGCACCGCCTAAATTCTTTGCTCATTTTCCTCCGAAACTACAGTTCCCGTCATTAGTAGATATAATACAGCTTTCCAGCGTCTGCTTCAGACCACTATGGCCAAACTTGGATACTGAGTATCTCATACTTCACTAATTCACTATAATGAACTGATCGAAACCCCTATGGTACCATCCCTTTTCAAGTGGAAACTCATTTGCTATAACTAGAAACCCATGAGGTTCGCACCATCGGCATGCACACAGGTCTTTAAATTTATCGAATGTCATGTCGGTGTTAATGTGGTCCGAGTAGATGTGACGTAAATTCAGGTCGTCCATGCGAAATAGGACTAGGAAATTCGCATTGTCTTGTAGCAGCTGTTTAGGCATTCGTGAATACGTTTGGCATAGGTAAATAGAATCAACTGCTACATGACGTCCTATGCTGAAATACTGCTGCTTGGTTGCATGTTTCTCACTTGCCACGTCGTCGAAAATAAACACAGAGTTTGGTAAAGCCTCGCTTGGCTGCACGACCCCGTTGTTGTCACTAAATGGAAAATAATGGAGGCCGGCAACGGCTTGTAGTATTTGCGATAGTCGTAAGTACTTTGGCTGATGAAGAGATTTCGATTATAGGTACACTTTTTCGAAACGCAGACCATTTGGTTCTTCTAGGAGACNACACTTTTTCGAAACGCAGACCATTTGGTTCTTCTAGGAGACTAACAAGGACACAAGTTTTCCCGCAGTTGCTCGGTCCTGCTATGATCCCTCGTACGGTGTCCGGTAATAACTTTCCATGCCGTAATATAAAAACGTTAGTTTCATCTTCGTCGACGTCACTGATGCGGACAGGAAGAGTGGTTGTCTGCGGCACGATCTCCATCAAACTGATATGCGAATCGGTTAATCGGTAATATTTATTTCAGTTTTTTTTACCCTGGGTGATCTCTGTTATATACAGTATGTGTGTGTGACGCGGTCTCCCACTTCGCTCTTGGATGTAGACGCGAGCGCACGTGCATGTAAGTATGCTGCTGCTGCTCCAGGGAGGGAGGGGGAGTGTGTGTGATGGTAATACTTATATATATATATATATA